>PVIH01022936.1:0-26003 GCA_004025045.1 Sigmodon hispidus | reverse complement strand
TTAGCCTCATGCTCTCTATTTTGAGATGCCTTAAAATAGCTAAGTATGAAGTACATTATCATACAAAAAAGCAAAAAGACTCCTGGGTGGAGATAACCTCCAAATGAGTAATCCTGGAAATAATCCTCTATCACCATTGTGACAAAGTGAGAAAAATTCTGAACATTTATCTGGTAAGACATTGTAGAAAGGAAAAAAAATATGTAGAAATGAAAAGGAAGAAAAAAATATACTCAGATGTAATGAGAACTTACGGCCAGCAGATGTCGCTGTCGTGATCAGCAGCGGCAGCAATGGTGCGGGGAATCGAAGTGGCGATTCGGCTGGGAGGGTGTTTCTCAGCTCTTTCAACAAATCCTACCAGGCGTGCTCCACTAGAACGGGTCAATCCGTCTCTCAGGAGGTCTGCCGCTGGCAGATTCGTTCCTGGTTGTGTACAGGAAGTTCGTGCGCAGCTAGTAACCAAAGTCATTTAGACCAGCTCCGTGGGCGAGTGAGGAACCTGGCGGGTTTATAGAATTAGCCCCGCGTCCAGGCGCCAATTGTCACGGTAAAAACCCGCCCTAAGATATGTTTTAAACAGGGTTTATTTGGTGAAAATAGCTTACAAAACAGAGCTGGTTTTAGGAGAAGATGACAGGATGAGGTTGCAGTGCACCGGAGCCTTTCTAAGGAAGATTCTTCATCTCCACGCCGTACGTCCGAACTCCTGGGCAGCTGGAGCGAACTGCGCACTCGGTCGGGGAACTCTCGTGAGAGAATGACAACTTCCTGTCCTGGTCCCCTCCCTCGAAGGTCTACTTCCAGAATCCTTTTCAGTTAACCACGCCCAGCTCGTCTCCATTCCTATGACGTGATCATTCACATATACAGTTCCTGATTTCCCGCTACACCTAAATATAATAAAGGCGATTTACAAGAAGACGACTGCCAATGTCAAGCTTAATGGAGAAAAACTCAAAGCAATCCCACTAAAGTCAGGAACTAGACAAGGATGTCCGCTCTCCCCTTAATCTATTCAATATAGTTCTCGAAGTTTCAGCTAAAGCAATAAGTGAACGAAAAGAGATTAAGGGGATACAAATAGGAAAAGAAGAAGTGAAGCTATCTCTATTTGCAGATGATATGATTGTATACATAAGTGACCCACAAAATTCTTCCAAGGAACTGCTACAGCTGATAAACACCTTCAGCAATGTAGCAGGATACAAGATAAACTCAAAGAAATCAGTAGCCCTTCTATGCACTAAAGATAGAAGAACTAAAAAAGAAATAAGGGAAACATTACCCTTCATAATAGCTGCAAATAGTATTAAATACCTTGAGTAAGTATAACCAAAGAAGTAACAGATCTATTTGACAAAATTTTTAAATCACTGAAGAAAGAAATTGAAGAGGATATCAGAAAATGGAAAGCTCTCCCATGTTCCTGGATTGGTAGGATCAACATAGTAAAAATGGCAATTCAACCAAAGGCAATCTACAGATTCAATGTACTGCCCATCAAAATCCCAACACAATATTTTTTGGACCTTGAAAGAGCAATACTCAATTTCATTTGGAATAACAGGAAAGCCAGGATAGTCAAAACAATTGTACTCAACAAAAGAACCTCAGGAGGTATCACCATCCCTGACTTCAAGCTATACTATAGAGCTACAGTAATAAAAACAGCCTGCTACTGGCATAAAAACAGACTTGTGGACCAATGGAATAGAATTGAGGATCCAGAAATTAACTCAAAAACCTATGAACTCCTGATCTTTGACAAAGAGGCCCAAAACATTCAATGGAAAAAACATAATATATTTAACAAATGGTGTTGGTATAGGTGGATGGAAGTGTGTAGAAAAATGCAAATAGATCCGAGCCTGTCACCCTGCACAAAACTCAAATCCAAGTAGATCAAAGACCTCAACTTAAACCCAGCCACTTTGAACTTGATAGAAAAGAAAGTGGGAAATACACTTCTACGAATTGGCACAGGTGAACACTTCCTAAATATAACAACAGTGGCACAGACACTAAGACAAACAATCAATAAGTGGGATCTCCTGAAGCTAGGAAGCTTCTGTAAAGCCAAGGACACTGTCAATAGGACAAAACAACAGCCTACAGAATGGGAAAAGATTTTCACCAACCCTACAAGTGATAGAGGACTGATCTCTAAGATCTATAAAGAGCTCAAGAATCTAGAGCCCAAAACCTTGAATAACCCAATCATAAAATGGGGTACAGATCTAAAAAGGGAATTCTCAGCAGTGGAACTACGAATGGCTGAAAGGTACCTGAAAAAGTGCTCTTCATCTTTAGACATCAGAGAAATGCAAATCAAAACAACTCTGAGATACCACCTAACACGTGTTAGATTGGCTAAGATAAAAGGCACAGATGACAGCCTATATTGGAGAGGATGGGGAGCAAGGGGAACACTCCTCCATTGTTGGTGGAATTGTAAGCTTGTTCAGCCACTTTGAAATGCAATATGGCATTTTCTCAGAAAATTGAGAATCAATCTCCCCAAGGACCCAGCAATACCACTTCTGGGTGTATACCCTAAAGAGGCACAATCACACTCCAAAGGTATTAGCTCAGGTATGTTCATAGCAGCATTATTTGTAATAGCAAGAACCTGGAAACAACCTAGATGTCCCTCAACTGAAGAATGGATTAACAAACTGTGGTACATCTACACAATGGTATACTACTCAGCAGTAAGAAAAAATGATATCCTAAAAATTCGCAGGCAAATGGATGGATTTGGAGAATATCCTCTTGAGCGAGGTATCACAATCTCAGAAAGATAAGCAGAGGATGTACTCACTCATTAGTGGTCTCTAAATAAACAAACAAGTAAAAAAGCCAAGCATGCCCAAGCGGCAAACCACAACCACTGAACAGCTTGGTATCAGAGACACCCTGGACTGACCCTTCGGATCCCAGTCAACTATAGGAACACCTGACTCACTCTTGAGGGAGGGTGGACAAAACTGGATTTGCCAGGAGTAGAGACTGATCCAACCATTATTGGGTCAGTAGGACCATAGGACTATCTGCTCCCTGCCCAGGGAGGGGATGGGGAGTTGTGGAGAAGAAAAAATGACCTGATGTGGTGGGAGGGGGAAGGGACCTTGAATAAGGATATACAGGGATGGAAAAAAAATTCAGAGGGAAAGCTGAACATAAAGTAAATATATGTGTAGCAATTTTATTTGCATTATCACCCTTGGGAAAAAAAAAAACAAAAACAAAGGGTGAGATACTTAGAGGCTTTTTTTGACGAGCTCTGAGCCTGAAAAGTGCCAGTTGTCTAGATGAAGTTCTTAAAGCTAATAAACACATTCAGCAATATGACAGGATTCAAGATTAACTAAATAAAACCTCAATAGTTCTTATATAGAAAAATAATAAAAGAGCTAAAAAAGATATCAGGGAAATACCCCTCATTACAATGACTGTAAATAACATCAAATATCTTGGGGTAATTCTAATCAAAAAAGTAAAAGACCTATCAGAAAAAATCTTAAAGCCACTTAATAAAGAAACTGAAGCAGATATCATAAAATGGAAAAATGTCCTATGATCTTGAAAGGGGAAGATCAACATAGTAAAAATAGCAATTTTACTAAATGCAATCTACAGATTCAGTGCAATCTCCACCAAAATCTCAACACAATTTTTCACAGACCATGAAAGAATAATTATCAACTTCATATGAAAAAAACAAAAACAAAAACAACTTAGAATAGTCACAACAATTCTGTACAATAATGCAACTTCTGAAGGTATCACTATTTCTGACTTCAAGCTTTACTACAAAGCTATAGTAATAAAAAGAGCTTGGTATTGACATAAAAACAGACATGTGGATCAATAAAATTGAATTGATGATCCTGAAATTAATCCACACACTTATGAACACCTGATTTTTTTTTACATAGGAGCCAAAAATATACAATGGAAAAAAGGATGAATCTTAAACCAGTGGTACTAGCATAACTGGATAGCAGCATGTAGAAAAATGCAAATAGATCTTTGTCTATCACCCTGCCCAAAACTCAAGTACAAGTGGATCAAAAACCTCAACATAAGTCCAGTTTCCCTAAATCTGATAGAAGAGAAAATAGGAAGTAGCCTTGAATGCATTAGCATGGGAGACCACTTTCTCAATATAACACCAGTAGCACAGACACTGAGAATAACAATTAATAAATGGGACCTCCTGAAACTGCGAATCTTCTATTAGGCATAGACAATTGTCATTAAGACAACAACAAAAAAAAAGCCTAAAGAATGGGAAAATATTTTCACCAACCCTACTGTGGGATTATACTCTTGTACTTTGTAAATATTTGTCCCTCCTAATGGTTTAATGAAATGCTGATTGCCCAGAAGGCAGACAGGAAGTATGGGTGGAACCATCAGTCTAAGAATTCTCTGGGAAGAGGAAGAGCAGAGGAAAGATGATGAAAATGCTGCTCTGAGAAAAGGTCCTGAGCTACTTGTCTAATCATGGGTTAGTTTAAGAATAAGAGTCAGCAAGTAATATACCTGAGCCCTAGGCCAAACTGCATGTAATTAAAATAAGACTTTGTGTGATTATTTGGGACTACTGGTCCAGATTTCAGAGCTGTACCAGACCAGAAACTTCTGACTATACAACCCTACTTCTCACTGAGAGCTAATGTCTAAAATTTATAAAGAACTCAAGAAACTATAGGTCACAAAAGCAAATAATCCAATTCAAAATGGACCACAGAGATAGAGAATTATTAACAGAATAATCTCAAATAGCCAAAAGACACTTAATGAATTGTTCAACATTCTTAGCCATCAGAGAAATACAAATTAAAACAACTTTGAGAAACCATCTTACGATGGTCAGAATGGCTAAGATCAAAACCACTGATGACAGCCTATACTACTCCATTGCTGGTGGAAGCACAAACTTGTATAGCCACTTTGGAAATAATATGGCAGTTTCTCAGAAAACTTGGAATCAATCTAGCTTATGATACAGCAATAAGATTCTTGGGCATATACCCAAGGCATGTACATTCTTCCCACAAGGATATTTGCTGAACTGTGTTTATAGTATCATTATGTATAATAGCCAGAACCTGGAAACAACCTAGATGCCCCTCAACTGCAGAATGGATTTTAAAAATGTGGTACATTTACACAACAGAGTAGTACTTAGAGTTAAAATATAACATTTTGAAAATTGCAGCAAATGGATGGAACTAAATACAACCATCCTGAGTTAGGTAACCTAGACTCAGAAAGACAGATGCAGTATGTATTTCCTTATAAGTGGATATAAAGCAAAGGATAACCAGGCTAAAATCCACAAATTCCAAGCAGCTAGGTAACAGGAGAAACTTAAGAGAAACATCCATGGAATTGTTAGATTAGGAATTGGAAAGGGACATTCCCCTGAGAATGGGAAATAGATAAGATCTCCTGAGTAAATTGGGAGCATGAGGGGTATGCGGAGGAAGAGAACATTAGGAAACATATTTGGGGGAGGGACAGAGAGGAAGAGCAACTTGAAATAGGTATCTTGAGAGAGGGAACCATTTTGGGGTTAGGAAGAAACCTGGTGCTAGGGAAATTCCAAGAAATCCACAAGGATGACTCCAGCTAAGTTTCCAAGCAATAGTGGAGAGGGTGTCTGAACTGGCCTTTCTCTGTAATCAAGTTGATGACCACCCTAATTGTCATTATAGAACCTTTATCCAGCAACTGATTGAAGCAGATGCAGAGATCCACTATTACCAAGTTCACAGTCCAGTTGAAGAGGAGGAGAGAGCATATAAGCAAAGAGGTCAAGATCATGATAAGGAAACCCACAGAAACAGCTGATCTGAGCTATTGGGAGCTCACTGATTCTGAACTAACAGTTGGGGAAACTACATGGAAAAGAACTAGGATCTCTGAGTGTGGACTATAATTGTGTGGTTTGGGCAATTTGTGGAGCCTGTGGCAGTGGGACCAGGATTTATCCTTGTGCATGAACTGTCTTTTTGAAACCCACTCCCTATAGAGGGATATCTTGTTCAGTCTTGATATGGGGGGGGTGGAGGGGCTTGGTCCTGCCTCAGTTTGATATACTAAACTTTGCTGATGCTCCATGGGAGACCTTATACTTTTTGAGAAATAGATGTGGACAGGGTTGTGGAGAAAGCTAGGGATAAATGGTAGGAAGGAAGGGGAGAAAAACTGTGGTTGGTATGTGAAATTAAAAAAAAAACATTCAAATAGAAAAAAATAAATAAAAAAAAATACCCAAGAGAAAATTCATCATCATGTACTGGTCATCATGAACAATGGGTACTGTTTGTTTGTTTTTGTTACTGGTTTTTAGAAAATAATTTTTTATTGCTTTCAGGGAAAAAATGTTGTTTATTTCCCTCCTGACTTCATTCTAGATACTTTGAAGTTGAATGAGATGAAAACAACATATGTTAAAAGGTGGTTGGTAGTGCCAGATACCTATGATTGACGCAACACTCATCTTGCAGGTCACAGTGTCCCCAAGACTTGGATTATTAATAGAGACAAGTTAGTTTTGACTCATCTTGTTTAGACACACTTGTTAAGTCTTCTTGTTAGAGAAATCTTGTGTTTTGCCTGAGATCTAGAGTCAGGTTGGTGCTCTGCTGTCAATGTCATTTGCCTTGACAATGGTATAGAGCAACCACCAATCTGATGTAAGGCCCCCTTCCTGGCTTTAGGGTTTCTGACTTCTCAGTACTTCCTCATAGAGGCCAGAAAAATGTGAAACTTTGGCCAATAGAAGACAAGAATTAAGAGGAACCTAGTGGACTTGATTTTCTTCTTACTCTCCTAGGCACCTGGGTAATTTTGCTCTTCAATACTTTGTGTACCTTTGGGAAAGTCATTTTTGATACTAAGAAGCCAAATGCACTTGCCATAATACAGTGTGCTTAAATCAGTTTCATATCCCCTTCTCTCACTCATTCCTTCTTCTGCTCATCTTTAACCTTGATTACTCCTTCTAGTCAAGGCTTACCAAGTAAGCTTTATTCTCAGAAAATACTTCCTAGAGTAGCAATAACAAGACCTTCCTATATAACACTGGTCTATGATATTACACCAAACTATGTAAATTGCAGAACAATAGAAGAAAAGAGTTCAATGCAATGGGCAAAGGTGAGAATGGTAGAACCAATAAAATTATTTTACTGAGTAAATGTCATTGATTATCTAAGTTAGACAAGATATTATTAGATTAGAAATGGGAAGAGGACATTCAGCACTAAACAATCCGAAGACACTTGGGTTTGATGGATTGCATATCTTAGTAGTGAAAACCCATTTACAACCAACATCTTTTTTCCAAATATAAACCTAAGTTTTTGTATTCTCAAGAGCTTCTGTTTACCATATTCTTAATATAGTTCCATTTTTCTCCTGTGTGTTGTTTACACATTATGGCAAATATTACCTTGCTAGAGAATAAGGTACAAGTGATAAAACTAGACAGGTATGAAAAATAAAATAATGAGAATTTATTATTGAATTTAATTAGTCCTTAAAGAAAAACAGGATGGACGTCATAGGCCAGGCAGGTGAGATACCTACAGAAATTTAGAACTGTAAGAGCTAGTGTCAAGGGGAAAAAATTCTTACACATCATTTTATACCTTCTTTTTGGGATGGCTTTTATTGAACATTGACTGGCTTGGAAATGAGCTTTAAAGTTTATCATGAGTATTGAAATGCACTTTGATGAATCTAGCTTCAAGAAAGAAAAGATAAGAAGAAAAAAATGAAAAGAAAAATGTACATGTGAATTCTCTTGAACATACATTATTTGAGTTGCTTAGACTAATTAGCAAAAATATTCTTTTTGTTTGTTTATTGTTTTTCAGACAGGGTTTCTCTGTGTAAGTCTTGTTGTCCCTGATCTCACTCTGTAGACCAGGCTGGATATAAAACTCGCAGAGATCCACCTGCTTCTGCCTCCCAAGTGCTAGGATTAAAAGTATGCACCACCATCACCTGACAATGATATTCTTTTAAAAATTCTTGGTTTCACAAGATCTTCTGACTTTCTGTGGGATGTTTTTTCTTTGCTCTTACCAATGGGGAACATTTTAGTGTTGGTTTAAGTGGAAAGAAAAGTAGAAGAGCTAAAATCAAAAAGAAAGATGAAAATGTAAGAAATTCCAAAAAAATAAAATAAATCATTATTGTGGTAGAAACTTGTTTTGAGATATGTTTTAAATAGGGTTTATTTGGTGAAAATAGCTTATAAAACAGAGTCGGTTTTATGAGAAGATGACAGGATGAGGTTGTAGCGCGCTGGAGCCTTTTTAAGGAAGATTTTTTATCTTTACGCCGTACGTCCGAACTCCTGGGCAGCTGGAGCGAACTGTGCACTCGGTCGGGGAACTCTCGCGAGAGAATGACGACTTCCTGTCCTGGTCCCCTCCCTCGAAGGTCTACTTTTGGAATCTTTTTTAGTTAACCACGCCCCACTCGTCTCTAGTCTTATGACGCGATCGTTCACATATATAGTTCCTGATTTCCCGCTACAAATCATCAAAAGAAAACCTGTGTAAAACAGATTTTTTCTTACTTTTCAACAGTTTCCTCCAACACAACTTCCCATTTGCATGTACTTTTCTCAATGAGATATGGATATTTTTTGTTGTCTTTTCTTTGTTCACCTCATTCTTACACCAACTTTTTGGAAAAGCAAATTCAAGCTGTAGGTAAAAAATATTCAGAGCTGTACCACAGAAAGGATTTGTGTGAGAGAAAAGAGAAAAAAGAAGGGGAACACAATGACTCAAAGGCTCCTCGGCCTTTCAAACTGTACTTTCAGAGCTAAAATTGGCTGGCTCTCACTTTAGACTGTGTTTGTTTCTTCACGGAAACTGTTGGCACAAAGACTATGAAACCACAAAAACAACCCAAAGAAACCACACAAAAGTAATCAAATGGCTGAGAATTCAGGTTTCTGACTGTTTCGCTGGCTACCTTAGATAATCAGCTGCTTTTAGATATTTGAAGAGATGTTTTACCTAAGGAAGAAAAATACTCTCAAAGTAATCATGAAAAGAATGTGTGGCAGAAGTACCATTCATCATGTACCTGTGGACTATCTGTCTTTTCCCTTACCATCTATCCAAATCCAAATGGATTGTGATATTTCATGCCAGAATACAATATGGTTGAGAGTAAAGTATCATTTCTGCTGTAAGGAAACTCAAAGAGAACTTTTTCTTGTTTGTTTTTCTTTGCTAGCATTGCCTGGGGGACCTAGGGATAGAGAGATCCTAGGAAAATTGAACTACATAAAGAAAACTGAATGTGTCTAAACCTTAGCTAATGAATATCATCTTGGGAGAGGACACACTTTTATAAGCTCTTCTTATTTTGTAAGGCATATGGGTTGTTTCAGAAAAAAATATGTGGTGCCATTAATGTATGTAATTGATAATAGCAGTAATTTATGGTGGAATAATATTTAATCATTAAGGAGTGTCTGAGATATATATTCCTTTCAAGAAGAAACCAATGGAGTAAATTATAAACCTCTTTCTGACACAACATTCATGAGGGCCCTTATTAGGCTTCATTGTTCTTCATTCAAGCCATTTCCCTACAAGGAGGTATTACACCAAGTCCAGTAGCTTCAGAGTGCATGTCTACAATGATGCTCATAACACATCATGTAAATACACTACAGGGTCATCTAAGGATATAAAGGCCACTCTTAGAATTGTCAGCAGCTGTACTGATGCTTCCCCATTCCCTGGAAAGCTTCTTCAAGAAGCTGTTCTTTTGGTAAATCACTTGACTTAAGCCACCAAGAACCACAATGACTTGTGTATAAAACAAAGTAGCAAGACAATAACACTTTCCAAATTATTTGAAAAGCAGAGCCCTTTCTGATATCACTCCATAGTTCTCATCAAGCTAGAAGTGCTGAAAGCCGAGTATCATCCGGTCAGAGCTGTGGTAATGAGAGATGGAGAGTGCTATAAAAAGAAGTGCTCAAGCTGTTCCCGTGTTTTAATGGGAGCATGTGCTTGCCTTTTGGTGTCTTTTCAATTTTTGCTTTTAAAATTATGTCAAAATCTTTCAGTAATGCAAAACAGGTGGTTCTAGATTTGTATAAATGAGTCAACATAAGTTTTCTTTTAATGATTCGTATTTGGCTTGTGATAACAATCTGTAATGGCAAAGTAACTGAGGGAGTAGTTTGCTTAATTTTCTGGTAAGTATTATTCTGATGCCAGGATTAACTGCCCCCCACCCAATTCATAATATATTGCTTGTACTGTTGAGCAACAGTGGGCTGTCTTATACCCAGGAATAACTGTGGATTTTTAAAAGGTAATTATGAGAGTGTTGCCATATAATAGTGTGAAAAATTTGACTTCACTGAAGGAGCATGGCTCAGCTTCCATACTAAATATGCCATATAGTCTAAGAACATTTTCTCTTTACCCAGGTTTTCTATTTTTCTCCTTTGATTTTTCGGTCCAGCTCTGACTTATTTGGGATAAGATCTTTGATGAAATGCATAGGAGTGAGTGAGCAATACCACATCTTTCACTATCTGTCATTTTTTCCTACTTCTATATTGCTCTCAGAGAGGAATCAAAAACCCACTCCAAAGACACACAACAGAGAAACATGATAGACTAAAATTCTTTCTCAATCCCCAAGAGAATTATAGAAAGACACTGATGATAGCTAAACCATAACTAAAATTTTCTTCTGTGAGTTGAAAACTTTTAGTTTATGCACAGGGTCTGAAAGGGGTGATGATGGGAAGAGGCCTGCTCAGGAAAGTTGGTGTAGTAACATGTTTCTGGCCCAGACTTTCTGATCTAGCATTAAGGTTTGGACCAGTTCACTGCCCTGTTGCCGCTTAGCCCCAAATAATCACACAAAGACTTATATTAGTTTTATGTTGATTAGCTTATTTCTTGGTCATATACTTTGCTAACTATTAACTCTTAAACTAATCCATGATTCTTATCTTGTTTAGCTATGTGGCTTGGTACCTTTTCTCAGAGCAGTAGTTTGACTTCTTTCCTCTGGATCTGCTGGCATCTCTCCTGGTGTCTCTTCTCTGCTCTTCTAGTTCCCAAAGTTTTCTTAGTCTTGTAACACCACCTACAGTTCCTGTCTTCTTTCTGGCCAATCAGCATTTTATTAAGCCAGTAAGAGGAACAAATATTTACAATTATAATCATAATATATTTCCACAGCAAGTTGGTTTTCTTAACATGAAGGACACATGTAGACCTCAGAAGGGAAATAATTCTACAATAACCCATCACTTAACTTTTATTAACTTTCTAAGCATTTGGGGGATTACTGACAAAGTACTGGATTATATTAGATTTTAAGACTGTTATAAACATGAGGTATCAGAGATGGAAGGGAGATGGAGAAACATGTATAGAGAGAATTCTTATCTGCAAGAAGTTTCTAGATAAAAATTTCAAAGCATAAAAACTAATGAATGCCTTGAAGACAAATATGAAAGAGTACGTAATGAGGATAGGGGAAATTTACTAGGCTCCACTTTTAGATAATGGGTTATAGTCAACCAGTAGCTCCTAAGAAAGGCTGAATCAGTCTTCTCCAGGGAAACGACTTACGGTGATTTTTCAGTCTTAATGTACATAATGTACACCATGTGCATAAGCAACACAACATAAATATATATCCATATATGTGTGTATGTGCAGGTGAGCATACACATATATGTATTTAGCAATAATAATTAAATAAGTCATTAACTTGAGAGAGAGAGAGGTTGGACAAAGGACTTGAAGGAGGAAGAGGAAGGTATAAAAATGATGAGAATACAGTACTCACATATAAAATTCTCAAAAATTAAAAAGAATATGCATTTAATGTAACTGAAAATGAATTACAATGTTTGAGACCATCTTTAAAAAACACAGATATTTACATTACAATTCATGACATTAGCAAATTTACTGTTATGAAGTGACAGCAAAAATAATGTTATGGTTGGATGTCACCTTAACTGTGTTAAAGAATCACAGTGTTAGAAAGGCTAGGAAGTGCTAATGTAGACTCTACAAGAGGCAAATGAAGAGATACTAATAAAATGAATAATATTGAACTTGCAGTTAAGATGTTGCTTAGAGGCTGAGTCTATTTGATGATATAAAATTAAAGAATAAAAATAGCAAATCCCAATCAAGTTATTCCACTGCCTGTAGTAGATTCTACTTTCTACTCTGATATTAATGTCATTTAAAAATTTTAAAAATTCATCTAGTGTTCTATATGTAAGTGTGTGTATATGTGTGTGTGTGTGTGTGTGTGTGTGTGTGTGTGTGTGTGTGTGTGTAGATCTGATGCTAGAAGAGAGCATTGGATTCCCTAAATTTGGAGTTGTATGTGACTGTAAGCCACCCATTGTAGAGTCTTGGAAAGGAACTCTAGTCCTCTGGAAGAACAGTATTTCTCTTAAATACTGAGCTTTCCCTCCAGGTCCCTCAATGATGTTTTAAAGAGAAGTGTAGTATTTCTGAAAACATGAAATAAATTTAATGCTATCAAACTGAAATTACTTAAAGCCAATTATCTTGTTTATAGTCAGTCAGGAATCCTAATGCATCCAAAGTTCAAGTTTTTAAAATAGACAAATTCCAGAACCATTTTTTTTTTGGTATGCTTTACAACAAAAATTCTATATTCTATTTGGAAGAGTAAATTGAATACAGATAATATCATGTAAAATTACCTTTAGATCTTGTTCTCAATAAATTTTTATATATTAGTTAAGTTGTATCTTTTATAGTTTTCTCTTTATTCTCTTACAAGACACATATTTTTAAAAAAAGTTTCTGTGTCTGTAGGCAGATTTTTTTTTAATAAATACAGCATATACTTAAAAAATCCCCACAACTTTTCTGTGTCTAAATCTTTATTTACCCTCCAAAGTATATGCATGCTCTCACACCATGAAATGAGTTTGTCCAAAACATGTCCATCTTGTTATTAGTTGTTCTTTGCCATAATTGTGCGTCCATTTTAATGACTCCAAAATTCATTAGTGTGGTTTGATAAATGATGGATATGTCTTGAGAGCTTTCATGTCAATGGAACTATGGAATCAACAATTTTGTATAATGTTCTTATTAAAAGATAAGGAAGTACAATAGATACTTAAATTACATATGAATAATTCTATTGAAAGACAGACAATTTAGTCCTTATAATGACCTAAAATAACTATGAAGATCTTCTTTTGCCAGTATGTTGAGATATTGTACAAAGATATAAATATAACATTTGTAAACATGTACTATATATTAGTCTTACATTGATATGGGTTTATGCCTAGAGGATAAGTAACTCTGTATACATAGTAAACATCTCCAAAGTGTCAATTTGTTAAGTATTTTGACTTAATAGTCCAATATTGGTTTGTAGCCATATTACCTCCCTCTACATTTTTATAATTTTAGATATATTCACAATAATATCTGCCAACTCACTCTTTGATTTCTTAGAGGGCATTGGTTTTAACAGAGAACAATTGTGCATTAGTGGGGTTCTTTAGAGAAACAACTGAGAAATTATGTATACAAAGAGGAATCCATAAGACTGGTTTACAAAGTAAGAGCTGTGTAGCCCAACATTAGAGCTCTATATCCTGGAGGAACTGAGAACACAGTCAGAGCTCAGTCCACCAGACTGGATACCTTGTCAGTCCTAATCTGCTGCTGAAGGCCTAAGAAAGATCTATTGAGTCAGTCTATCTACTGTTCTTCTATTAAGTTCAAAGGCTAAAAGAGTAGGAATCCTGTAAGTGGAGAAAAGCAGATATAGAGATGATAGTAACAACAGTAGCAGCTATAGACACTCTGTTAGAAAGAAAATCAAGCAGGCAGGTAACAGTGGTCTTCCTTCTAAAATACTTAATGGACGGTGCAGCCCACACTGAGGATGGATCTTCCTCTACCTCTCCCACTTCATTCTTTTGGAAAATATCCTTATTAACCTAGCCAGAGATATACCTCTTAATTCATTCTGGGTTCTTTGAGGTTGACAATCAATCTCACATGTCCATCCCTTTGTCATCTTGATGCTCAGCCCCATCTCCTTTTGTTGTATATAATTTCCAAATGAACACAAAGCAAGGTCATATTTTTTCTACTATGATATAGTTATCTTACATACAACCAAAGTTTCACTAATTTATCCCCTAGAAAAAATGCCAAAGTCTCCTGAGGAATGTTTTGTATTTTAATATTCTATAACTCAAATCTGATAATATAGGGTTAGGGTTAGGGTTAGCGTTAGGGTTAGGGAACATAACATAAATCCAGATACTATCTCAGTCAATGTTATAATATATGGTAGGAAATAAATGAAGAAATACCACATACATATTTGGTAAATATGCACATACATTTATGAACAAATATATTATTAACAAAATAGGACAGAAATACTTATAATGATTATATCTCTGTTTCTCTAATAGTCGCAAGGTCTTAGTGGTATTTAGTTACTTTTTTTTTTTACTGCTCACTTCATGTCCCCTTAACACAAACAGGCCAGTACTGATTCTTTACCTGGAGAAGTGACTCATGCATTCATTCCTTGTGAGTTTTAGGCATTTTCATTTAACCTGCATTAGTTTGGCGTAGTTACCTTACCCTTTATCACAGAATGTGGTAACACTAAATAAAATCATAAAGTACCTATGTTCTTCAGACATACTCTTCCTAGCCTCCCCAGTGGAGCAGGGGTTCAAGTCTTCCTGGTAATCTAAAGCAATTAGTCTCCCAAACCCTAACTCATTCCTCAGTCTGTTGACTCAAGGGCACCAGGGGCTTTAGGTGGCCAGAGGAAAGTTTTAGCTTTTAGTTCACTGGAACGTTTGTTTTCTGGCAGAAGCATTGATTCCTCTGAACCAAGACTTCTGGACCAACCAAACACAAGGTTGCAGAAATAGGAAGCAAATTTGTGTTAGCAGTTTGCTAAAATGATAGTTAATGGTACCATTCCCATCTCTATTCTTTGATTTTCATACTTAATGAATCCTAGGTATAGAGGAAAGAGTATCAAGGGCTTATTCAAGAGTATACAGCCTTCCAAAGAACACTTTCTGGTTTGCTAGTTGGCACTGAAGCTATGTCTTAAAATGCTGCTTCACAATTCTATTAAGCAGCTGCTTCATGATAATAAGGAACATGGTAATACCAGTCAATTCCATAAGTATGACCCTTTGTTACATTTCTGTGACTATGCAGTGAGTTGCTTGGTTATAAACAATGCTGTGTAAATGCCATAATGGTAGGCAAGCTATTCTGTAAATTCATGGATGGTAGTTTTGGAAAAAGCATTATGCACAGGAAAAGCAAACCCATACATCAAATAAGTGTATTCTAGCAAAGGCAAATAAGGAGAACAGTATGCTCGAGCTACTATCAGGCTACTAGCTGGTCACCGTGGAAAATAGTGCTCTATTAGGGGCTCAGTGTTTGTCTCTGCTTTTGACAAATTGTTATTTAGCAGCAACTATAGTCAAGTCAGACTATATGAATGGAAGCCCATGTTATTGAATCTATTCATAAATTCCATCATTGCTACTGCATCCATTTTTTCCCATTGGCAGGGCTGGATAAGGAAATAAATTGATTAGTCTCCACAGCATGGGCCATCCTGCTGCTTGATTATTGAGGTCCTCCTTTGTTGAGGTCATTTTGTCAAGCATTTACTTGGAACACAAGTATTATTTATCCATTTGAGATATCTACCAACATGCCCTCAGATCAAGATAGCAGAAGACCTAAATATAATCCATGTAATACTTTTTTTATAGTCATGAAGAATATAAGCATCTGAAGTGGTGGTGTATTATACCTTTAATCCTAGCGTTCTGGAGGCAGAGGCAGAGGTAGATGGATTTTGGAGTTTGATACCAATCTTTTCTAAAGAGCAAGTTCCAGAACAGTCAGGGATAACCAGAGAAATTAAACAATAACAAGAAAACAATAAACAAAGAGCCCCCAAAACAAAATACAAATCAAACTCTCCAAACCATAAACAAACAAAATAGAGCTCAAGCCTGGGAAGGTTTAACAAAAATGTCAAAGGAACATCTGGGAGGTCAGGACTTAAGTACCAGAACTTTATTGTATATTGAATGAATATTCCTAAGAATCTGATACATGAAACAGAGAGCTTAAATCTTATGCTACATTAAAGTCACCAGGAGCATAGAACATCTAAGGAGCAAAGCCACAAGCAATGAACAAATCTGGTCTAGAAAAAGTCACACGGGCTGTAATGACAAGGCCACAGAGAAGGGCAGTACAACTCCCTCTAACACTCACCATAGCATCACATGTTCTGGATGCTTGACATGTGGTTCCAGGATTAAATTTCTTCTCTGTTTTCTTTGCTCTTGCTTAGATCTGTTATTTCCTTGGTATTTTCCTCTCCTTACTTTTGGAATGAGAATATTGGCTCTATTCTATTATATATTTGAAATATGTAACTTCTCTGTTTTATTTTTGCAGCGATTATATCTAATTTTCCTTGAATTACAGAAGAAACTTTAAATAAAGAGTTTTAAATAATGTTGGAGTTTTTAAGACTTTTGTACGTAGATTGAATGTGTTCTGTACTGTTAGATGGACTTTTAGGGAACAAAGTAGAATATTATGGTTTACAATCATGTGTTTGTTTACCTGTAAAGTTGATGGTAGTTGGGTTCAATTGATAAGTATTGACTATCAACTTCATTATGGAACACCTAGGGAATCCCAGCATGGGGTTGTGGTCTTATAATCTTTGCACTTACGAGGTGGTGGCAGGAAGACAAGAGTTCAAGATTATCTACTGCTAATAAACAAATTTGAAGCAAGCTTGTGCTGTGTGCCACCCTGCTTCAAAAAATTAAACAAAGAAAAAAATAAAGCATCTAGAATTCATTTAATTAAGAACCATCTATGGAATGTACTCACCTCTGAAAGTGTATGTAATGTAGTTTCCAGAATAGATAATGGCAGCTCTGATTTATTTAACAAATTAGTTACTTAATGGATTTATAATATGATGCAATTATAGGTTCAATTTCACAAAATGTTTGGAGGAAGAGCACATTTTTCTGTGATGGTAAACATCTGTTTGAGTGCTTGTGTTTTCACCTCCAGGTCAGAGGGTTTCCAAGTTTAGGAAAAGTGTATCTTCTAATAAGTAACAGCAGCAATTTCCACAAGGACTCACAAAGAAGAAAGGCTCTGTGGAAGTTTATTTCAACTTATATTCATCAATCGGTTACTTGAAATTATACAGAAAATCCATTAGTCCAGACTAGCTTTTTCTTCTTTTGAAATAATATTCTTTTGATTTGAGTGAGAAAGTGTTATTCCACAATGGATCCCTACAATCCCAAAGATCACAAAGACATCATGGACATACTACATGAAGTGAAAAAGTGTGACAGTATCACCAGCTCCACTTGATGGTGACATCAGCATTGTGGTATACAGTATTAGGCTCTGGAACATAGGTTTGTTCTGTAACTCATGCACTCAGCCTAATAACTGGCAATATAGAGACCTACTTGGAAAAACTAATGCAGTGCTTGGAGGAACAGATGTATGTGATTAGGGAAAAGAAACTTATGCATCCTGGTGAAAAATTTAAGAAACAGTAGCTAACCCAAAATGTACAGAACCAAACACACCAGGAACATTAGTTTATAATGAAGAGCTGAATCAACTCTTAAGTTTCTTAAAAAGATAGCTGTATTAATGTTGAAAAATGTAGATAGGTAATGTGATATTCTTATAAATTAATGGCCAATGATTTTATATTCTTCCTCTGTGGAAAGGTATCATCATCATCTCTCTCTATTATTTGTCCTGTGTTGTTCAGGTCCAATCCCCTTCCACATTTTTCACCCTTGTATTTGAAGGGCATATATTATGGCGAGACGATTAACATCAGTCTCTATATGTTCAGGTCCCCCAGAAAAGTTATACAGACACTGTGGGAATTTTCTTTTGTGTTTTTATTTTTTTCTGCTTCAAAACTACTGGAATTCATCTCCCTATATTTGGAAGAAAAGGACAACATGACTGTGTCTTTCCTCATACAAACTCAATGGAAATACAAGCCTCCTCTTTCTTAGTTGACTGTCAGGAAGCACGTGGCTACTTAAAATCAATCAGTATAAGGTTTTAGCTAATACTAGATAAAAATATGTTTGATAGGTTTTATAGAAACAAGACAAACATTTACTGGCTGTATTAACTTCAGGGTGAGTGCTTTGATAATTTGATAAATTTGCTTTCAATCTCTGGAACTATGGTTCTGCGGGGATGCTTTGCCAGGAGAGAACTACATACTAATTTACAGGTACAACTCTTTTTAAAATATATATTTTTATAATCACAGAAGAAAACTGTATTTTTTACTTCTATCAAAATATTTTACCAATGGTGTTTATATTTTTAACATATTGTTGTTAGAAAAAATTTAGCAGACAGTACTTTTTGAACAACCTTGCCTATTTTATTCTTTTGTCCCATGAGCTCTAGTGATACTACCTGCACTGGCTAATTTGGATAGTTCTAAATGATATGAGTTATACTTTATTGTTTAGATAATAAGAGATGTATTAAATTTAAACAAGACTGACTTTGTGTGTTTGTTCCTGTACTGCAAAATGGTTTCTAGTACTGAATCCTTTGGGAGTAGCAACCTATTGTTGACTCCTGGATTGGGCCAGGTATTCACTGGAAGGCAGTAGGAGAAGCAAAGGAAAACTATATAAGGTTATCTAGCAACACGTGACTTAAGACCATACATCAGACATCCCATGCCAATGAAAGGAATAAGAATATTCCAAAATTCATCTCAAAAAGCAGTCTGTTTTCTCAGGATGAAGGCATGCAGAGGGTAAATGGAAAGTTTCCCAGCCTCCACTCCCTGCCCCTGCACTTATCAGTAAGTTACTTGGTTATATTTTTATTTCATTCAGTATTTGTTGAAATAGATTTTTATCTCATACAATATTTGCTGATTATAGTTTCTCCTCTCTCTGCTCCTCCCGGTTCCTCTCCACTTCCCCTCACATCCAGATCCACTCCTTTTCTGTCTCCATTATCAAAGAACAAGCTTCTAAGAGATAGCAACCAAACATGACAAAGTAAAATATAATAAGATAAAGTAAAACCTATCACATTGAAATTAGACAAAGCAAACCAACATAAGAAAGAAAGCCCAAGAGAAGGAACACAAATTGGAGACCCATTTACTCTCATACTCAGAAGTCCCGTAAAAATACTATACAGTATATATGTAGAGCACCTGGCACAGATTTGTGTCAGCACTGTGCTTGCTGCCTTACTCTCTGTGAGTTCATGTGAGCTTTGTCTTTCATCCCGTCTGGCTCTTATACAGTCTCTTAGCCTCCTTTTAAGTAAGGTTCCATGAGAGGAGGGATACGATGTAGACATTCCATTAAGATTTCTCACTGTCTCTGTTTTTTTTTTCCTGTGTCTCTGTCTCTATCTCTGTCTCTCTGTGTGTTTGTGTGTATCAGATGTGTCTGTCTATGAACATCCCTCCTTCAGCTCCATCCCCTTTTCCTACCTGTTCTCATCCTCCAAGACTTGTAGCTTTGTTTTTCATGAAATGTTTTAATTATTATGTACTACTTTTGAAACATATTTTCCCCAACAATCTCAAAAAACTGCATCTTAAATTTGAAACCTGCAAAAAATTAAGTTAATTAAAACAATAACAAAGCTAGTTAAAGAATCTGTGTGATAGCCGAAGTTGAAAAATTCTTTATGTGATTTACCCCATATTGACAATGCACTGGTGTTTGTTATTGAATCATTCTTGGTAGAAACAAATTAAGTCAATCCAGAACAAAATCACAATCTATAAATGAAGATGAGTTATAAAGCTGTATCATTTCTTCATAGTGCACCTGTCATCTGTTTTATTGATTATATTGATTTTCAGTAAAGTCACTACAATAAGTGTGAACAAGATGATCTCTTTATAGTTTCTATGTTTGTGCTGGGGTTACCATGGACACATTGTAGTTCATGAACCACTAATTGTGACTGTATTGTTCATTCCCAGTAATGGAATGTTGGTTTATTCAAAAAACTAGTCTCTGCATTTTAGTCTAAGATTTATAAGTATAATATGAATATTTTTGTGTTTCTATCTATACCAAACTCAAAAATACAGAAGCTATGCTTTCATCTTTGACAAACAGAAACTTTTTTCTATAATATCAGTGAAATAACACACAGTAGGAGAAACCAGACTTAACCACGGCAATAACAAAAACCATCTCAAAACTCTTTAGGCACAAAGAGTAGATATCACCATTGACAACAGACAAAGAGAGAAGATAAATGTGGCTATTTCCGTATGAACTACAAAAGGTGGCTGCTATCACTAGCTTGCTGTCTTTATCTTTTTATTCAGGTCATTTGAACAAAGCTCAAGCTATTCTAATGATTATATTGATTCAGCCACCACTAAATCGTTACAGAAATATCCTCTGGATTTTATTTTTGAGAAGTAGGAAAGTTTGGCAGAAAGAAGTTTGGTAGTAAGTTCTTCAGTTGTCAATGGAATGAGTTTTCTCAAGAAATATAGCAGCTGTTGTTGGAATTTGGTTCCTGGATTAGAAGGTACAAACATATTGAAACAAATTAGTGTGTGTCCATGGATTCTTGGAACTAGAAGAAGGCAAGATATAGTTCCTTTGGTACTTTGAAGATTAGAGAGTATGTATAAAAACACACTATATGTTGTGAGATATTTGATTATACTGTATAAAGATGTGTCACTGTGATTGATTTAATAAGAAGCTAATAGCCAATAGCTAGAAAGATGTTATATTATTACTTCTGAACATAAAGACTTCTGGAAAGCTGAAAGGTGCAGTCACCAGCCAGATGCAGAGGGAGCAAGACATGCAGGAGGAAAGGTAAAAGCTTTGAGTCATGTGGAAACATATAGATGGCTAGAAATGTATTAATTTAATAAGAGCTAATGGGAAAAGCTTAAGCTATAGGTAAAGATTTAATAATTAATCCTAAGTCTCTCTGTCTTTTTTGTGAGATGGTAGCCCAAAGAAAATTCTGTTTATAATTATATATGATTTTTCATTTCCAAATAACAAAGAGAGGGTATTACCACACATTTTCTATTAAAGAAGAGAATGGGCTTTAAAGTGTTGAGATTTAACAAGAAATAATATAAAGCAATAGATATACTGTAAGTTCAGTAGATAATTAGTAAGCATGTACATGATATGTTAGCAGACATTGTAGGGAAATATAGTGTCTAGCACTAGCAAAAGTGTGTTGTGATTGTATAATACATTATCATCATATTATTAAAGATAACTCATAGAATATTGAAAAATACTTCTATTACATAAGATTATGTGAACATAATAAAATATAGTGAACTATTTACCTCTGGTGGGATCTATATAAAATAAATGTTAGGCAGCAATTAAGATAATAAAAATGCTAATAATTTGACTATTATTTTTAAAAGTGTGTGTAGGTGACAATGTGGTTGCATTGTAATTGTCCCACCTACTGGTTTAACAAAAATGCTGGTTGGCCAAAGGCAGACAGGAGGTGTGGGTGGGACTACCAGACAGGGAAAACTCTGGGAACATTTCAGAGCAGAACAGAGATGCCACAGAGTCACCGGAGAGACACTGCAGAGATGCCAGAAGATGCAGAGGAAAGCAGCTGAGTGCTGCTCTGAGAAAAGGTACCGAGCTGCATGGCTGAACAAGATGAGTTGAGTTAAGATAAAGAAGTTAGCAAGTCATATGCCTGGGCCCTAGGTCAATGAACATGAAATGAATATATGCTTTTGTGCGTTTCTTTGGGGAAAACGGAAGTGGAGCTGTAAGTGGGTTCGAATCTTGAGACTAGGCCCAAAAGTCTGGGCCAGAAACTTAATATAACAAAACAATTATGTCTTTTCTTAAAAGGAAAACATGAAACATTGTTTGTGCAGAAAAATTTTATGAATGAATGTTATCAAGAGATACACAAATAAAGTTTTAGAGAGATGCTGGTTAGACAGAAATTCTATTTAAAAATAAGAAAAAAACTATATTGAAATAAAGCAAAATTGAGAAAAAATGGTGTGTATTCCTTAAGGAGTTCATAACATGAAGACCCTTATAATTAAACCTGAACTATCTGGGGCTAGGGTAAATTTCTGATGACCACTTTGTACTCTGTGGCTGATGTTATGTACGGTGGAGCATGTGCCAAAGCTGACTTGAGGGGGCCTCTGGTTTTAACGCCCAGTTTTCATGTCAGCTATGAAGCTGTGGTTGAGTCATCATTGTCACTGATGTCCATTTGACATTTTGAGAATTTTCACTGAGAATTCTCTAGGCTTTGAAGGGAGTCGTCTACCCTGATTTCAAAATTCATTAATCTCTAGATGAGTTCGAGTCTTTTTCGAGTACAGGATAGATAGAAGATATACAGTATGTCTTGGTAATCAGTTCACAACTGCACATGAAATTGGGAGGTGAAAGTACACCTCTAGGGGAAGGAATAGGAGGTAAATTTTGTTAAAACATATGCATGTATAACAATAATGAAAAGAGAAAACACTGACAGGCAGTAGTTCTTATTTTTAATGTTATAAATACAAATTGAAATTTATCTTAAAATGTACAAGTTAACATTTAATAGCATAGCTACTTTTATTATATACAAAGGAAGCTTACCTAGATTTTTGAATGCTATTATATCTTGCCTCATCCTGTAAATAAAAGTTAATATGAATAACTGAACACATAATTCTCATTTTACATGTAGTATAATAACATGCCATGAAAAGAAGGACGATAAGAACAGAGCAAGGCAGAGCATCCTGCCAAGTTGGCACTGGGTAACAAATAAAGAAGGAGTAAAAGTGAAGCAAAGGGGGCTGCATGGGGTACAAAGTCTAAATAAAGTTTCTTGCCAGCCTACTGCTTTCCATCTTGGATCCTAGATGTTCCTTCCCAGATTTCCAGATGCAGTCACAGTACTGCACAGCCTTTGTGAGGTAAGGGCCAACAGATCACATGCTGGGCTGTGCATCGTGGTCTTACTTGGGGTAGTCCTTCTCAATGTCTGGTTTATTCACTCAGAAGCTGTGTCTGAAAGCACTTCAGGTTAGTAGTCCTCAGGCTGAGCTGAGTATTTTTAAGAGTATGTTGGTGTGTGGTATGATGGCAGGCTCAGTGCCAAGTGTGCATTTGAGTGTTCAGAACAAGGGCTACAGTGAAGTTGCCTGATCACAGCACAGGTAAGCACTACCAAAGGTACTTTGGATACATCATGCATTTGACTTTAAATTAAAATGACTTGAATTTTTGTAATCATATATTTAGAAGTTTTTTTTTAACTACTACCAAACAATGACTCCCACATTCAGTAATGTGACTCAATACAAGTTACAAGCCACAGTTAATAAACTGGATCTGGATTTAATGTAAATAATCTAAAATAATTGCCTCTGATTATCACAAAATAATTGAAATCTCTAAAAATTTCAGTGGTAAAACTAACATCCAGAGTATGACCCCAAGTGGCTTATTTTAGGCATATTTAAACATATCACAATTTGATAAGAAATTTCTGGTGAAAATGAACTCAATTCTGTGGGCACAATAAAAAAATACATAAATCTCTTTGAGAAACAAAGCAAGCTAAATAAATATTGGATATGTCTACATCCCAGTTCTTTGTAAGATACATGTGATGTGACATCTTCCATAAGGATAAGTTCTATAGAATGACTGAGAAAAACAAGCTTATGATAATAGTCTAGGGAAAGATCAGGTCATGTCATCGACCACACAGATAGAGGAAAGGTCACCAGGTTAGGATGCCAGTTTCCTCTCAGTCTTCTGGAAAGATGACAAATATTGAATTCCTTCCCTTAAATGAACAGCACTGTATGCTAACATTCTAAGTTTTCAAAATTGTGTGTCTGTGAACACAATGACTTCTGTGCCTTCTGTAACTTTCAGGTATAGTTTTCCTTAATTTCTTCATGTCTTTTTTCATATGCTACCCTGTCTTGATTGACAGTTCCTCTGGTGTTTCTGATCTTTCAGTACTGATGTGTTCCTGGGATCATTTTTTATAGCTGACAATTTTCTGTCTATCCTCTCTCTTCATTAATGAACTCGTCTACTGATCATGACTGTTTTCTCTAAATTGGTTTTCATGCTCAAACACCAAATTAGTAGTTCTTGAAAGCAAATATTCACATGGCCACTAAATGTCTAATAAACACATTAATGTATTTCGAAGTGGGCTTCTGACATAACTTCCTTACATCCAGTTTGTCCAGTTAGACAGTAGCTGTTCCTAAAGCATTCTTTTTAATATATTGGAGAGTCTGAAAATAATGATTAACATCTATTATCATAGACTAGGTAATTTGTTAATAATAGAGATTTATTTAGTTCATACTTCTGGAGGCTGGGAAGCTTAATGTCAAAGATCATATCTGCTAAAGGACTTCTTTTGGTGAGAACTTTACAGAGTCTAAAGGTGTCATAGAACATCACATGACAAGAGATATGAACTATAAAATAGAGATATTATAGGTTTTTGTCACCTAGGATATATCATTAACTCATTAATCCATGAATAGATTAATCCATTCATCAACTAATTAATCCATTCTTAATGATTCAATCACATCTTCAAGGTCCTTCCTGTTAAAAACCTCACAAAGGCTTTTAAACATAAGCTCTGGTGGTAATATCTCTTAAATCACAGCACACAAATACATGCACACTAACATACACAAATACATGTGGAATGCATGCATTCCTGGAAATGCAATCTCATTTTATATAGTATAAATGAAATTAGGCTGCCATCATAAGATAATTTATAGAAAGAAAAAACTAAATATCTAAAATTAAAACATAATATAAATTTGTTTTTACTTCCGAATATTACTTACTTACTTATTCATTTATCTTTGAGACATGATGTCAAGAACCCCACATAGACTTCAAACTTCACACTCTCTTGTCTCCATGCACCACCACAGTTGGCCATATTCACTTCTATCACGGTAAAAATGCGAAATGGTGCACAATGGTGCTCAAAATGAGGTGGCAATTTGGCTGGGAGGGTCTTTGTTAGATCTTTCAACAAATCCTACCAGGCGTGCACTACCAGAACCGGCTCTGAGGAGATCCACGGAGCGCAGATTCATTCCTGGCTGAGTACAGGAGACTCGTGCGCAGATGGGAACCAAAGCTGTTTAGACCAGTTCCGTTTGTGGAATTAGCCCCGCGTTCAGGCGCCAATTATCGCAGTAAAAACCCGCCGTGAGATATGTTTTAAATGGGGTTTATTTTGTGAAAATCACTTACAAAACAGAGAAAGTTTTAAGAGAAAATGAAGGGATAAGGTTGCAGCGTGCCAGAGCGTTTCTAAGGAAAACTCCTCATCCCCATGCCGCATGTCCGAACTCCCGCGCTGCTGGCCCCAACTGCACACCCTGGAAGCCACATCATCAGTCCGAAAACCTGAGCAACTGGTCAGGAATTCTCGCGAGAGAATGCCGGCTTTATGTCCTGGTCCTCTCCCTCGGAGGTCTACTTCCAGAATCCTTTCTAGTTAACCATGCCCTGCTTGTCTCCAGTCCTCTGATGTGATTGTTCACATGTATAGTTCCTGATTTCCAGCTACATCTCCCCGTTTTGTCTAAATACGAAGGTTCTAAACTAGGTATAAAACTACATACTATAGGGATCATCATAAGACAGTGTCTGGGAAAGAGAAAGGTACTAACATAAGTGAGGTCAAACTACTGCTAACAAACAACAACTACAAAGTACAATTTAATATCTAAAATGTTGATACGAGAAAATGCACAGGGATTGCTTTAAGGCTGTTTATCTTAAACAATAG
>PVIH01022935.1:0-26004 GCA_004025045.1 Sigmodon hispidus | reverse complement strand
AGAGAGAGAGAGAGAGAGAGAGAGAGAGAGGGAGAGAGAGAGATGATGATGATGACAAGAATTCTCTGACATTTGATTTTAAGTCCAACTCGTTTTACTTAATATGGTGATATATACTTCTACTCATTTTCCTAAACAAAATAATTCTGTTCCTTATGGTAGAATAAACCTCTATTGTGTACATATACTCTATTTTCTTTATTCATGTTGATAGACATCTAGGATAATCCAGTAACTTAACTATTAAAACAATCCTGCAATAAACATAGATAGAAAGTATGTCTGTGTTACACTAATTTCTATTCCTCTTTGTACAGTGTCTCTGTAATATGTTGACTTATAATCTCTAAGGCACATATCCAGGAGTGATAAAGATATTGATCAAATGGCAGTTCTATTTTTAGACGTTTATGAGTGACTACAAAAGTTTATACCTCAGCTAACAGATTATAAGGGTTTCTATATTCCTATTTGTAAAATGAAATTTTAACCCAGCTCTTGGTTCCAGTCTTTATCTTTTAGCTCTCTTATATAAAACCTCAAAGCTGAGACCTCTTCTTTTTTGAACCTTCTGTGATGCTGGGTATGATCCACAGTTTAGATTTTGACATGATCTTGTTCACTGCTAGGTCCACTACCCAACATATCAGTGCATTGTTCACAATGGGCACTCAATAAATAAAACTTGTTGAATGAATTGAGATAAAAGAGTAAAGGAAATTGCCTGTCTACCAAGTCCGAGCTCCCTGAAAGGATCCGAGTTTTATTGTCCTTGGTTATTCACCATAAGAAAATATGTTCAGTCTAATTTGAATAAGAAAAATGGAAATTAAAGCTGCACTGAGACACATTTTCAACTATGTGATTGAGGAAAATGAAAATATTTGATAGCATATGACAGTGGCAAAAGCTTTGAAGAGAATGCATTGTCACATGTAGGCATGTGAATTAATATAATTTCATAGGGCAATTTCATAGTACTTAAGAAAATTTAAAATGTATGTACATTTTGACCCAGCAATTCTGACTCTAGGTGGGATTTTTAATTGTTTGTTTTATTTATTTATTTTTTTTAACAAATATACTTTTACACTATTCTGTTCTTTTTATTACTGGCTACATAGGCTCATAAACACACTACCTCAGTTTTCTTGTATTTAGAAAATATAAAGTGGTAAAGGGAAATAGATTTCTTTAGAGTTTATCCAGAAGTAGAGGCAGATGTGTTCTTAGATTCTCTCTGCATCCACTGTAACTGTGTTAAAATTTCATAGAAAAGATAAAAAATGCCAGAAGATATGCAGAAATGGATACATCTGTGAGATAAACTATTATAATTTCTCCTTTGGCACATTTTCTTTCCTAGTGTGAGTTTCCTGGGGAAATTTTTGATTCATTCTACTCATTTTTTCTTTTCTTCTTAGCTTTTTTTTGAGACAAGAGTTCTCTGTGTATCTCTCTTGGCTGTGCTTTGTGGACTAGGCTGGCCTTGAAGTCACAGAAATCTTCTTGCCTCTGCTTCCCCAGTGCTGAATTTATAGGAATGCACCCCAGCTGAGGGTTAGGTTAGCTATTTTAATAGTCACCTGCACAGTGTGAAGAGAAAAGAATTACAACCTGCCTCTGCTCTGACTTCAAGACCTTATGGATTCTAACAGTAGACAAATTCCTCTATTCTTTGTTCACTATGTCTTTTCAAAGATATTTTACTATATTTTAACAATTATTTTTATGACATCCATGCTTTTGATTTATTCTTTGGACTATGTTTATTTTTTCAATTATATTATTTCTTCTCATTGTAATAGAAAATTTTAGTTTTTCTATTTCTTTTTCCTCACTTTCTTTGCGTTTCATTCTCTTTCTTTATATAACATTGCTTTTTTCATAATTCTTCCTTTATTTCATTAATCTATTATTACAATTACCTTTTCTAATCTTTACCTTTATAATTTATCTTGCATTATTTTAGCACATTAATTTTTCTTTATATATATATATATACATATATATTATTTGGTGTTTTCACATCATGCACCCCATCAAACTCAGATACCAGACCGCTCAGTATCATGCCCACTCCTATGGTCTCCCCATTTACAAAACTACTCATTCATTCTGTTCACTTGCTTACTGGAGCATAATTAATCTCCCTGTGGTCAATCCCTTAAAGAAAACAAGTCTTTTCTCACCCACACCCATGCCAGAGGCTATCAATGTAGAAGTGAGGCATTGTGTCATTTAGCTATGTTCTAGCCTTGAGTTCTTGGGTACAATGACATCTCTCTCTTTTTATAGATTTTTTTAAGTCTACTAATGAGTGAGTACATACCCTGCTTCTCTTTCTGGGATTGTGATACCTCACTGAGGATGATATTCTCAATATTCATCCATTTGCTTGCAAATTTTAGGATATCATTTTTTTCTTACTGCTAAGTAGTACACCATTGTGTAAATGTACCACAGCTTGTTAATCCATTCTTCAGTTGAGGGGCATTTAGGTTGTATCCAGGTTCTTGCTATTATGAATAATGCTGCTATGAACATAGTTGAGTTAATGCTTTTGAGGTGTAAATGTTCATCTTTAGGGTATGTGCCCAATAGTGGTATTACTGGATCCTTGGGGAGATTGATTCCCAGTTTTCTGAGAAACTGCCATACTGCATTCCAAAATGGTTGAACAAGATACACTCCCACCAACAACGGAGGAGTGTTCCCCTTGCTCAACATCCTCTCTAGCATAGACTGTCATCTATGATTTTAATCTTGGCCATTCTGACAGGTGTAAGGTGCTATCTCAAAGTGGTTTTGATTTGCATTTCTCTGATGGCTAAAGTTGTTGAGCACTTTTTCATGTGCCTTTCAGCCATTTGTAATTCTTCTGCTGAGAATTCCCTTTTTAGTTGTGAATGCCATTTTTAAGGGTTTTGAGTTCTAGTTTCTTGAGTTCTCTATATATTTTAGAGATTAGTCCTCTGTCACTTGTAGGATTGGTAAAAATATTTTCTCATTCTGTAGGCTGTCGTTTTGTCTTACTGACTGTATCTTTGGCTGTACAGAAGCTTCTCAGTTTCAGGAGGTCCCACTTATTGATTGTTGTTCTTAGTGTCTGTGCTACTGATGTTATATTTGGAAGTGGTCACCTGTGCCATTGCGTTGTAGGGTATTTCCTACTTTCTTTCTATCCATTTCAGTGAGGCTAGGTTTGTGTTGTGGTCTTTGATCCATTTGGATTTAAGTTTTGTATAAGGTTATAGGTTTAGATCTATTTTCATTTTTCTACACACTGCCATCCAGTTATGTAAACACCATTTGTTGTAGATACAATTCTTTTTCCATTGATTATATTCGGCCTCTTTGTCAAAGATGAAGTGTTCATAGGTGTCTGGGTTAATGTCTGAGTCTTCAATTCTATTCCACTGATCCACAAGTCTGTTTTTATTCCAGTACCAAGCTGTTTTTATTACTGTGACTCTATAGTATAATTTGAAATTGGGGATGGTGATGCCTCCTGAGGTTCTTTTGTTGTATCCTGCTACCTTGCTGAAGGTGTTTATCAGCTGTAGAAGTTCCCTGGTAGAATTTTGTGGATCACTTATGTATACAATCATATCATCTGCAAATAGAGATAATCTGACCTCTTCCTTTCTAATTTGTATCCCTTTGATCTCTTTTGTTCTCTTATTGCTTTACCTAAAACTTCAAGAACTATGCTGAATAGATAAGGAGAGAGCGGATAGCCTTGTCTAGTTCCTGATTTTAGTGGGATTGCTTTGAGTTTTTTCCATTTAGTGTGATGTTGGCCATCGTCTTTTTGTAAATTTCCTCTATTATATTTTGGTATTGTCCCTGTATTCTTACTCTCTCCAGAATTTTTATCATGAAGACATGTTGGATTTTTCAAAGGCTTTTTCAGCATCTAAGGAAATGATCATGTGTTTTTTTTCCCTTCAATTTGTTTATATGATAGATGACATTTATAGTTTTCCTTATGTTGAACCATGCCTGCATTTCTGGGATGAAGCCTACTTGCTCATGGTGGATGATATGTTTCATATATTGTTGTATAGAGTTTGTCAGGATTTTGTTGAGAATTTTGGCATCAATATTCATAAAGTATATTTGTCTGTAATTCTTTTTGTTGTATCTTTGAGTGGCTTGTGTATTCATGTTATTGTGGCCCCATAAAAAGAGTTTGGCAGTATTGCTTCAGTTTCTGCTCTATGAAACAGTTTGAGGAGTATTGCTATTAACTCTTCTTTGAATGTCTGGTAGAACTCTGCACTGAAATCATCTGAGCCCGAGCTTTTTGTTTTATTTGGGAGGCTTTTAATGACAGCTTCAATTTCCTTGGTGTTATAGGACTATTTAGGTCTTGAATCTGGTCTTGATTTAAATTTGGTAAATGGTACCTCTCCAAAAAGCTGTCCATTTCTTCTGGCTTCTCCATTTTTGTGGAGTATAGATTTTAAAAGTATGACCTTATAATTCTCTTGATTTCCTTGGGGTCTGTTGTTATGTTCCCCTTTTCATTTCTGAGTTTGTTGATTTGTATACTCTCTCTCTCTGCTTTTTGGTTAGTTTGGATAATGGTTTATCTGTCTTGTCAACTTTCTCAATGAATCAACTCTTTAATTCTCAGATTTTTTTGTATTTTTTTGTTTTAATTGTATTGATTTCAGCTCTAAGGTTGACTTTTTCCTGCCATCTATTCTTTCTAGGTGAGTTTGCTTCTAATTGTTCTAGGGCCTTCAGCTGTGCTGATAGTTCTCTTGTGTGGAATTTCTCTATTCTTTTCATGTAAGCATCTAGTGCTATGAATTTTTATCTTAAGACTGCTTTCATTATATCCCATAAGTTGGGGTATGTCATAGATTCATTGTTGTCCAATTCTAGGAAGTCTTGGATTTCTTTCTTAATTTTTTTCCTTGACCCAGAGGTGGTTCAGTTGAGTGATGCTTAGTTTCCATGAGTTGGTAGGCTTCCTGTGTTTTTGATGTTGTTTAACTCTAACTTCAGACCCTGGTGATCTGAAATGGTACAAGGTGTTATACACATGTTTTGGTACCTGTTGATATTTGCTTTATGACCTCATATGTGGTCAATTTTAGAGAAAGTTCCATGGGGTGCTGAGAAATAGGTATATTCCTTTTTGTTTGGGTGGAGGGTTCGGGGTATATCTACTAAGTCCATTTGGGTTATAACTTCTGCTAGATCCCTTATTTCTCTGTTGAGTTTCTATTTGGTTGACCTATTCAAAGGTGAAAGTGGGGTATTGAAGCCTCCCACTATTAGTGTGTGAGGTTTTATGTGGGGTTTAAACTTTTGAAGTGTTTCTTTTACATTTGCAGGTGCCCTTGTGTTGGGGGCATAGATATTCAGGATTGAGATTTCATTTTGGTGTATTTTTCCTGAGATGAATAAGTAGTGACTTCCTGGTCTCTTTTTATTGATTTTAGTTTAAAGTCCATTTTGTTAGATATTAGGATAGCAACACCAGCTTGTTTCTTAGGGCCATTTGATTGGAAAGTCTTTTCAAAACCTTTTAGTCTGAGCCTGTGACTATCTTTAAAGTTGAGGTATGTTTCTTGTATGCAGCAGAAAGATGTTTTGTTTTTGTATCCATTGTGTTAGAGTGTGTCTTTTTATAGGTGAATTGAGTCCATTGATATTAAGGGATATTAATGATCAATGATTGATATTTCCCATTATTTTTTGTAGTAGCTTGAATTTCCTTTTTTTCAGGGGAGGGAGCTTCTTCTGTGGGCTTATCAATTGTCTGTCATTACAAGGCTGTTTCTGGGTTCCTTAGGTTGGAATTTTCCCTTTAGGGCTTTTTGTAGGGCTTTGTGGTTAGGTATTGTTTAAATCTGGTTATGTCATGAAACATCTTGTTTCTTCCCTCTATGTTGATTGACAGTTTTTCTGGGTACAGTATTCTAGGTTGGCATCCATGCACTTTTAGTGTCTGTATAATGTCTGACCAGGACCTTCTTGCTTTCATTGTTTCTATTGAGTATTTGGGTGTTATTCTGATGGGTCTGCCTTTATAGGTAATTTGACCTTTTTCCTTTACAGCTCTTAGTATTGCTTCTCTATTCTGTAGTTTTAGAGGCTTGATTATTATTTGACAAGCAGTCTTTTTTGTGGGTCTAGTCTGTTTGGTGTTCTGTAGGTTTCTTGTATTTTTATAGGCATTTCCTTCTTTAGGTTTGGGAAATTTTCTTCTATGAATTTGCTGAATATATTTTCTGTGCCTTTGAGCTGGTATTCTCCTTCTTCTATTCCAATTATTCTATTCCAATTATTCTCAGGTTTGATCTTTTCATGGTGTCCCACATTTCCTGGACATTTTGTGTTATGACTTTTTTGGTTTAGTGTTTTCTTTAACTGCTGTATCTATTACCACTATTGAGTCTTCCACCCCAGAGATTCTCTCTTCCATCTCTTGGATTCTGTTGGTTATGCTTGAATCTGTGGTTCCGGGTCATTTTTTCAAGTTTTCTATTTCTAGTTTTATCTCGGTTTGTGCCTTCTTTATTGCTTCTATTTTGGTTTTTAACTCTTGATAAATTTCTTTTACCTGTTTGTTTTCTTTTTCTTGGTTTTCTTTTCTTTCAGGGCTTTGTTCAACTCTTCTAATTTTCTGTTCGTATTTTCCTCTATTTCTTTAAGAGAGTTTTTTATATCCTCTTTTAAGGCTTCTATTAATTTCATAAAGCTGTTTTTAAGATTGTTGTCTTCTGTTCCCACTTCATTGTTATGTTTAGATCTTGAAGCTATAGATCTACTTTCTTCTTCTGGTGGTGTCTTGTTGACCTTTATATTGTTGTATGTATTTTTGCACTGCTGTATGTCCAATGTTTCCCGAGTTCACTCTTGGTTAGTTCTTGGTCAGCTGTTAGTGAGTTGTTGGTCTGAAGATTCTTAATCAACTATGTGTTTAGAGGGTTAGCTGTTCGAGTGAGGTTGCAGTGTTATGATGGCAGTCGTCACCTCTTGACCTCTCACCTCTCAGCTGTGTGCCCAGAGTCTTGGCTGTTCCTCTGTTGCTATTAGATCAGCCGTGTTCTGTGTGGGCTCTGCTCCACACAGAAGCAGAGAGGCCATTCAGGCCCAGGTTCAGGTGGCAGAAGTTACCTTCTGACCTCTGACCTCTCAGCTATGCTTTTAGGAACTCCTCTGCTTACTTGCTGCCTTTATGCCAGTTGAGGTATATGCAGACTGTGTTCCCAGGGCAATGAAGCAGAGTCTCTTACCACTGAGCCGAGTGCCCAGGACCAAGGGACTCAGTTGTTCCTCCCCCACCATATTACACCAGCCCTATTTTGGGTGGGCTGTGCTCTGCACAGAAACCCAGTGGCTATTTAGGGCCTGGTTCAGGTGGCAAAAGTCCAAGTCTCATTTTTTTATCTATATGTCCTCCTTTTCAAAATCTTGACCCCTCCCAATCCCTTCTGGTCACTCTCTCTTCTCTGCTTCTCCTTTTCTCCTCCCCAGGAAGGTCAGGAAGTCCCAAGGTGGCTTAGTTCAGGCAAATCTGCTTTCCTCAGCACAACATTAAGACTGGGTCAGGTTTTCCTCTGGAGGGTATGGGCTCCAAGGTGCTAGTCCAAGGTGCTTCAGATCCCAAGCTGCTCAGTGGTTGTGGTTTGCAGTTTGGGTGTGCTTTGCTTTTTGTTTAGAGTCCACTAATGAGTGAATACATCTCCTGGTTATCTTTCTAGGTTTGTGATACCTTGCTCAGGAGGATATTCTCCAAATCCATCCAGCTTATTGATTTTTCAATGGCTTTTAAACATCTATTTTGGTTGAAGATTTTAAACAGATCATTTCCTTGTTGGATTTAATGTTTCTGCTAAGATGTCTCCTATTTTCTGGTGGTTTACCTTTGTAAGCAATTTGGCATTTCTGTCTCACATCTTTCAATGCAGTGTCTGTGTTCTCTACTCTTAGCACTTTAATGATAATAGCTCATGGAGAAGTACTTTTCTGGTCATGTCCATATGGAATTCTAAAATACAGCAAGTACTTTGTCTGTTTTCCCCTAGTTTTGGGAGACTTTCTGCTACAATATCATTGAATAGGTTTCTGGTGCCTTCTATTTGTAGCAAGGTTTCTCCTCTATACCACAGATTCACAAGTTTAGTCTCTGAATTATATCCTAGAAACGTTAAGCATTATTGCCACAATTGCTTGATTTTTGTTTTCGGATATGTGAACATACTAATTCCTCAACTTTGTCTTTAGTTGATACTATTCCTTTCTCCACGTGTCTATTGTTAATTACATGCATTGGGTTTTCCTCATTTAATTTATTCAATTTTTTATTTTGAAGATTTTAGATTTTTTTCTACAATCTCTCTTTGCTCAATATTTTGTCTAGGTTGTTGAGTTTCCCACCTAAGGTTTGAACTTGCTGACGTAATTAATCACCAACTTCTCTGAGTAGAGCACAGACTGCACAGAGAAGGACTGATATAGTAGCAGCAAGAAAGAAGAGTTCTTAAAAGCACAGCTGAGAGGTCAGAGGTCAGAGGGTGACTTCAGCCCCTTAACCCAGGCCCTGATCTGCCCCTCTGCTGCTGCAGCAGCAGCAGCAGCAGCAGCAGCCCAGACTACTGCCTTCCCAGATCACAGTTGGGAGGGTAGTAGCAGGGGAACACCTGCATCCCTTGGTCCTGGGTGCATGCCCCTGAGGTAAGAAACTCAACTTCTGTGTGGAGTACAGTCTGCACAAAGAGGGACTGGCATGGTAGAGGCAGGGAAGCAGGGGAGTTCCTAGAAGCACAGCAGGGAAATCCAAGGTCAGAAGGTGACTTCTGCCACCCAAAACTGGCCCCTGAGACAGCTTCTTGGCTTTGATACAGAGCACAGACCACCCAGTTCACAGCTTCTTTAATAGCAGTGGAAGAACAGCCAAGTCCCTGGGTATACAGCTAAGAGGTGAGAGGTCAAGTGGTGACAACTGGCATAACATGGCCAACTCACAAGAACAGGCAATCCTCAAAGCACATAGCTAACTAAGAGCCTTCAGAGCCTTAAGAACCCTCAGACGAACAACTCACTAGAAGCCTGGACACTAAATATCCAGGAAATTTGGGACACTATGAAAAGATCAAACCTGAGAATAATTGGAATAGAAGAAGGAAAAGAATACCAGCTCAAAGGCACAGAAAACATATTCAACAAAATCATAGAAGAAAATTTCCCCAACCTAAAGAAGGAAATACCTTTAAAAATACAGGAAGCCTCCATATTGTATTCCAAAGTGGCTGAACAAGCTTACAATCCCACCAACAATGGAGGAGTGTTCCCTTTGCTCCGCATCTTATTTGTATTTCCACCCTTGATAAGCCATGCTTATGATTCTTATCCTCTGTATAGTTATTGTTAACTCTTCCACATTTTAAATTCTTTTTACTGTTTTTTTTTTTTTGATAAATACAAAATAAAGAAGGAAAAAAAATACAGGAAGCCTACAGAACACCAAATACACTAGACCCACAAAAATTTCTGCTCATCATATAATAATCAAGTCTCTGATCCTAAAGAACAAAGAAAAAATATTAAGAGCTGTAAAGGAAAAAGATCAAATCACCTATAAAGACAGACCTATCAGAATAACACCTGACTACTCAATGGAAACAATGAAAGCAAGAAGGTCCTGGTCAGACATTATACAGATACTAAAAGTGCATGGATGCCAACCTAGACCACTGTACCCAGAAAACTGTCAATCAGCATACATAGAAAAACAAGATGTTTCATGACATAACCAGATTTAAACAATACCTAACCACAAATCCTACCCTACAAAAAGCCCTAGAGGGAAACCTCCAATCTAAGGAAATCAGAAACAGCCATGTAATGACAGACAATTGATAAGCCCACAGAAGAACACACCAAAAAAGGAAACATAAGCTCCTACTAAAAATGATGGGAAATATCAATCATTGGTCATTAATATCCCTTAATATCAATGGACTCAATTCATGTATGAAAAGACACACTCTAACAAGATGGATAAAAATACAGATACCATCTTTCTGCTGCATACAAGAAACATACCTCAACTTTAAAGACAGACACAGGCTCAGAGTAAAGGGTTGTGAAAAGACTTTCCAATCAAATGGCCCTTCTAGCTGGTGTAGCCATTCTAATATTTAACAAAATGTACTTTAAACTAAAATCAATAAAAAGAGACCAGGAAGTCACTACTTATTCATCTCAGGAAAAATTCACTAAGATGAAATCTTAATCCTGAATATCTATGCCCCCAACACAAGGGCACCTACATATGTAAAAGAAATACTTCTAATGCTTAAGCCCCATATCAAGCCTGACACACTAATAGTAGGAGACTTCAATACCTCACTTTCACCTTTGAATAGGTCAACCAGATAGAAACTCAACAGAGAAATAAGGGATCTAGCAGAAGTTATGACCCAAGTGGACTTAGTAGATATAACCCGAACCCTCCACCCAAACAAAAAGGAATATATCTATTTCTCAGCACCCCATGGAACTTTCTCTAAAATTGACCACATATGAGGTCATAAAGCAAATATCAACAGGTACCAAAACATGTGTATAACACCTTGTACCATTTCAGATCACCAGGGTCTGAAGTCAGAGTTAAACAACAGCAAAAACACAGGAAGCCTACCAACTCATGGAAACTAAGCATCACTCATCTGAACCACCCCTGGTTCAAGGAAGAAATTAAGAAAGAAATTAAAGGCATCTTAGAATTCAACCCACAAAATACCTAAATTCATGGGACACAATGACAGCAATCTTAAGATGAAAATTCATAGCACTAGATGCCTATATGAAAAGAATAGAGAAGTCCCACACAAGAGAACTGACCATATAGCTGAGTACCTTAGAGCAATTAGAAGCAAACTCACCTAGAAGGAGTAGATGGCAGGAAATAATCAAACTTAGAACTGAAATCAATAAAATAGAAACAAAGAAAAAATAATACAACAAAATCAATGAATCAGAGTTGGTTCTTTGAGAAAGTTGACAAGATAGATAAACCCTTATCCAAACTAACCAAAAACCAGAGATAGTATCCAAATCATCAAAATCAGAAGCAAGAAAGGTGGACATAACAGACTCCCATGAAATCCAGAGAATTATCAAGTCAAAATTTGAAAACCTATACTCCACAAAAAATCATGTACCTAGAAGAAATGGACAGCTTTCTGGACAGGTACCATTTACCAAAATTAAATCGTGATCAGATTAAAGTCCTAACCAGTTCTATAACACCAAAGGAAATTGAAACTATCATTAAAATGTCTTCCCAAATAAAAAAATCCCAGGCCCAGATGGTTTTAGTGCAGAGTTCTACCAGACATTCAAAGAAGAACTATTACCAATACTCCTCAAACTGTTTCATAGAGTAGAAATTGAAGGAATATTGCTAAACTCTTTATGGGACCACGATAACCCTAATACTCAAGCCACTCAAAGACACAACAAAGAAAATTACAGACCAATTTCCCTTTGAATATTGATGCCAAAATTCTCAAAAAAATCCTGATAAACCGTATACAACAACATATAAAATATATCATCTACCATAATCAAGTAGGCTTCATCCCAGAAATGCAGGGATAGTACAACGTAAGAAAAACTGTAAATGTCATTTATCATACAAACAAATTGAAGGAAAAAAAAACACATAATCTTTTCCTTAGATGCTGAAAAAGCCTTTGACAACATCCAACAAGACTTTATGATAATAGTCCTGGAGAGATCAGGAATACAGGGAAAATGCCTAAACATAATAAAGGCGATTTGCAAAATGCCGATGGCCAACATCAAACTAAATGGAGAAAAACTCAAAACAATCCCACTAAAATCAAGAACTAGACAAGGATGTCTCCTCTCCCTTTATCTATTCATCATAGTTCTTGAAGTTTTAGGTAAAGCAGTAAGAGAACAAAAGGAGATGAGAGGGATACAAATTGGAAAAGAAGAAGTCAAAGTATCTCTTTTTGCAGATGACATGATTGTATACATAAGTGACCTACAAAATTCTACCAGGGAACTTCTACATCTGATAAACACCTTCAGCAAAGTAGCAGGATACAAGATTATCTCAAAGAAATGAGTCATCCTCCAATACACTATAAGTAAAAGGGCTGAAAAAGAAATAAGGCAAACATTACCCTTTATAACAGCTGAAAATAGCATTAAATACCTTAGAGTAATTATGCCTAAGGAAGTAACAGATCTATTTGACAAAAACTTTAAATCACTGAAGAAAGAAATTCAAGAGGTATCAGAAAATGGAAAGCTCTCCCATTTTCCTGGATAGGTAGGATCAACATAGTAAAAATGGCAATTCTTCCAAAAGCAATCTACAGATTCAGTTCACTTCCCATCAAAATCTCAATACATTTTTTTACACACCTTGAAAGAATCCATTGATATTAATGCAATCCTGTGCTATACTTTATTCTCCCATTGGTTAAATTTGAAATTTCTTCATAATCTTTGCCTCTCACCTCATCCTCTTCAGTGATACCTATACCTCCTACTGATTTTCTCTCTGTTTTTTTAGAACTCAGGAGCCTTGCTTTTCTCATTCATAAAATAAAAAGCAATATGAGAACAAATATTCCTACAGGGAAGTGAAAGGTACAAATGGGCCTCTGTATTTTGAGAATTAGTCTTTGCTAGATATTACTGTTATAAATATATCAGGCTTGGCATGCCACTGAGATAATAATCACACTTACAGTTAAGTACCATTGTTCAGGTGTTGTCTAGTTATCAGTTTCTGTATCCAATACACAACCGAATGTGGCTTTATTTACAACAAAATTTATTTTATTTGAGTCAGTATTAAAAATACAAATTTTAAAGAAATCTCTTGAAATTTTTTAGTTTCTCAATAATATTGAGGTCCAGAAAAATTCAAAGCATTTGATCAAATGAAAAAATTGTCATGTGGTTCATTTCATATGTGGCTCTCTTAATTTTCTTCTTACCTTGTTATAATTTCTCTTGTATGATTCCTATATTTCAAAATAAATGTCATGTCTTTTGGGAAATATTCCTAGATTCACTTTATATGATTACTGAGGTCCTCCAGTAAGGATTTCCAAACCGCTTAGGGTCAATGAATAACATTTGGGGAAATATAAACTTATGGGCTTAGTTAAATATTGTATTAGTCAAGCCATGGGCATGCTCAGAAAATATTATTAGCAAAGAGAACTTAAAAACAGCACAAAGAATGTGTAACTGATAAAAATTGACCTGCATATATTTATGCATTGAAATTAGATGCATTTTTACTTAGGCATAAGCCGATAAAGACATTGATCAAGATAAGGAACTCCCAAAGGTATCTGTATTCTTCTCCATCTTTGCTTCCCACCTAATCCTCCTCAGTGATACCTGTACTACCAGTGATTTTCTCTCAGTCTACATTAATTTTTAAATTATACAGTTTTACACATAAATGTCACAATATTTACCATTTTTAAACAAATAGTAGAGAGATGTCTCAGACAGAAAAATGCTTGCAGGTATACTTAAGCCATGTGCATCTTAGGTACTGCCTTCAATTCAAAACCCAATGTGGCTTGCTTTAAAACAAGATTTATTGTATTTGAAGCAACACTTAATATACAAATTCTTAACAAATATCTCAAAATTCTTTAATTTCTTAGTATCATTGAGGTCCAGAAAAAACTCAAAACATTTGATCAAATTAAAAGACTCAAAAAAAGAAAGTATAAATGAGGGGTATGGAGAGTTGGCTAAGAGATAAAGAGCACTGAGTTCAATTCCCAGCAACCACATGGTGGCTCACAACCATCTATGATGACATCTGGTACCCTCTTCTGTATACTGCATACATAATGAATAAATAAATTTTTTAAAAAAAGAAAGCATAGATGAATTCTAACAGCAAAAGTTATTAAGATAAACAATAAACATTCAGTCATGTGAAAGAGTTTCTACCCTACAAATTCCTGAAAGTTTTCAAAAAGAATAGATAGAACAATAGCTGTATGTGGCAAGTTATATCTGTCTAGTCAGCTTACATTTCCCATCTTCTCTCAGAGGCACAGCACTCAAGATATGAAATGGAACAGAAGCCTGAATAAATGGTGGTATGGTATGACAATGCTAATTCTCCTTTGTTCTAAAGGTATAAAGGGGTTGAAGAAAGACATAGGAAAGAATGAGCTGGCTTAAGTCCCAGTGTACCTGCAGTGTGACTTTGGCTTAGCATCTTGGACTTCCAGCTTCCTTTCTAGTATACACTGTAGGTAGCAATAACTGTCCATAGCTCAGTGTCAACATCTGTAGTAAATGATGTACCAACAGAGAATGGAGATTAACTGAGCACTAGGCAACTACTAGTTGTTCAACAAATATTTGTTTTACATTTTCATTTTTTAAAGATTCTGCATTAGGTACTAATATTTGGATATCCATGTAACCTGTGCTATGGAATTTGAATATTGCTTAGCTTTTAGTATTATCACTAAAGTTCAAAGCATTCCCTTAGCTTATCTGTATTTTCCACATAATATTTCCTATTTATTGTAGTTCATGGTATGTATCACTACTTAATAACCATTTACTTATCTGTTTCAACTTCTTGCCCTCAAAATAAAAGCCTATGAGAAAAAGAGACAGAAAAAAAAAGACTCATGTGGCTCTCTTTCTTTTTTCCTCACTATGTTATGATTTCCATCCCTTGTTTCATTCCCATATTTCAAAATAAATGTCACTTCTATTGGGAAATCTTCCTAAATTCACTTTCTAGGAGTATTTAGATTATCCAGTAAGTATTTTCTGCAAACACATGAAGAACCAAGCTCAATCCTCTGCTCTCCAACAAGCATGGCATGGATGATCTTGCCTATAATCCCAGTTCTAAGGAGGCAGAGGAAAAAATTCCCAGGTATTGCTGGTCAGCAAGCCTAGTGAAACTGTGTGTACCAAGTTTAGTGAGAAATGTAGTCTCAAAAATTAAGGTGAGGAGGGATAAAGGAAGACAGCATTGATCTCTCGTCTCCACATACATGTGCACATGCACACTTAGGCACATGTGCACATAAATACAAATATACCTACACATGAAATATATATATATGTACAAAAGTATAAAAATTAATTTTTATATAACACTTTTAAAAAAGATTTTATTTAATTGACACAATACATACTGTGATGTTTGAATATATGCCTACATTGTAAAATGATCAAATCAATTAGCACCTCTGTTACTTCTAACATTTGTCATTTTTTGATGTGGGTATCCAAAATACTCTCTTCTATTTACCTTGAAAGATATCATACATTATGGTTACTATAGTCACCACATCTTGTAATAGAACACTAGGATTTTACCTACCAGGATATTGTAAATATCTACTGGTTGGTCAATCACTTGCCCATATCCTTTTATTCTATTTATCCTCTGGCAACTATTATTTTATTGTGTGGTCTACAAGATTAACTTTTTTAGAATTCCTATAGGAGTGAGACCACAAAGCTATTGCCCTTATGTACCTGTCATATTCTTTGGCATAATGTCTTCCAGGTCCATTCATCTTTTCATAAGTGTATATCTTCTTTTGAAAAATGTATAGTTAGGCTATTGCCAACTTCTTAATAAGATTTTTTAATACTTTTGTTTTGTTTTAGATGCTGCTTTGAGTTCCTTTTATATTCTGATTATCAACTCTTTGCCAGATGTGTAATTCTAACACAACTGTTATATTTTTTCCCATTAGTTTGCCTAATTAATCCATTAATATATTTTCCTCTTGGTGTGCAGAAACATTATAACTTCTTAAAAATTCCATTTATTTGTTTATAACCTTATTGTTTTTTGTTTTAATGTTATATTAGATGAAAATAGAGTTTTATATATAACTTGTGATACTTTAAAGAATGTCAGAAAGATCTGTATCTCTTGCCATCTTTATCTTTATGAAAAGACTTTTGTTATAATTCAGAACCATTGTCACAGATATGTTTACCTTTGATACCAGTGATTTGGGCTTAATAAAAATTCTCTTAGCAGATGAATTTTATGAGATACACTCCCATGTTTTCATCTATTACTTTTTTTCAGTTCATTTTGGATTGCTCATTCTGACTATGAGAGTCAAAGATCTAGTTTCATTTTTTTTGCATGTAGATATCTAGTTTTCTCCAGAACCATTTCTTGAAGACACTATGTTTTCCCAATTATTTGTTCTTGGTACCTTTGTTGAAAATTAGTCTGCCAAGTATATGTAAATTTGCTTATGGACTCTGTAATCTCTTCCATGGCTTTATAACTTCTTTGTTTTATAGACTTACTAGCACCTTGCTGTTTTGTGTGCTATAACTTTGTAGCACATTTTGAAGTTGTGTAATATGATAACTCCTGTTTTGTTCTTTTTGCTCTAGATTTTTTAAATCCTAACAGGATTTTGACACTTTGACACAAAATCCTAGACACTTTGAAAAGTGCTTTTGCCTTTTTTTTAATGCATGTGGGTTTTCTTTGTCAAGTGCTCATGATACAGAAAAAAAATACATAGCCTTTGCCCATAAGGTACTTAGGTTCTCCTGAGGAACAGGTGTATATAAAGTTCATTGCAATGTTGAAAGACCAATTCCTTGACAATATAAAATAAAGATATAAGGAAAAGTAATAATAAAGTCTTGGAGAGTCTGGAAATTCCCTAGAGGAAATAAGTTGTAGGACCAATAATTGAAGAATAATAGAAACTTTGCAGACAAAACGATAGGAAGCAGTCAGAAAATATGTGAATACCATGTGGAAGACAGCTGGTAAATGAATTATCCTTAAAACAAACCTATAACTGTACTGTGGATTTATGGAATATCTCAGGCAGCTAGAAAGTTATAGTAGACAGAAAATATTTTCTTTTCATTCTTCTAGATGCTCAGAGATCCAAGATAAAATTTCTGGTAGATTCAATGTTTAGTAAGGTCCCTCCTTCTGGTTTATAAATGTCTATTACCTAGTTATCTTTGTACATGGTGGAGAGAGACCATTCCTCTCCTCTCCTCTCCACTCTCCCCTCCCATCCCCTTCTCTTCCCTTCCCTCTCTTCTCCTCTCCTCTCATTCTTTTCCCCTCTCTTCCTATTCTCTCCTCTTCCTTCTCTATCCTCTTATTTTCTTATAAAAGCACTGATTTCATCCACGAGAACTTTGTCCTCATGACCTAATTATCTCCCCAAATCTTCAACTGAAAATACTATGAAATTGTAGATTTGGACTTCAGCATATGAATTGATCAGGAGTCACAAATATTCAGTCCATAGTAATTCCTTTTCTGTAGTGATATATTGTATATTTAATAAAATTAGTTGGAATACCAGAAAGATGAAACAGACCACAGTAAATGCTAACCCAGCCAACTTTTTAGGGTAAACAGGATAAATGATATTTTTAAGGGTCTTTAGCCTGACTGGTTGCTTCTATAAAATGAATGAATTTGTCTTTTTTGCCTTATATATTTTTGTCTAGTTGTTTCACTTTTTATATTTAACTCTGTATCATAATCTTAAAGTTAAGATTAAAGGTGTAAGTTACTACTGCTTGGCTGTTAGACCTTGAACTCACAGAAATTTTGAAAGATCTCTGTCTCCTGAATGATGAGATTAAAGGTGTGGATCACCACTCTCTGGGCTTTAGGGCTTGACTGTGGGCGATTCTGTTTTCTGATATTCTAGGTTGATTTTATTAAATAGACAATATATCACTACATTTTTCTCACCTTAGTAAAATTGGGCTCACAGAGAATAAGTGGTTATTATGCAGTGAATAAGATAGTAAGTGATAGGGTCTTGGGCCTAATGTGAAATGATCTTCCAGAACCCAGATGATTTCTTCTTGGTAGGAGTCCAAGCAACTTTTCTTGGTATGTAGATTACTGTCACAACTATTGTGGAGTTTTTCACATGGAGCATAACACATGTGTTTAAGGGGTTTTAAATTTTTCTTTTGGTTTTATTAGACGTTAAGAAAGACACTGGTCTTCTGTAAAAATAGCCTTCTATAGAAGATGTAGCCTTTTCTTATTCTTAGGAAAATCTGTAGATCATGGTCCCTGTTGCTGTCTTCTTTTAAAAAAATGTCTCCAAAAAAAAAAAAAAAAAAGCCAGCTAGATGCTATGTTAAGCAGGAACAATTACATGGATTCAGCATGTAGGTTAGTGGTTTATTAGAGGTCCTCTGGAACTAAGTTGCTACAAACTTTCAATGAAATGCATAAATCTAGGAAGCAATAGAAAAGCAAAATGGAAAAGTTCAGACAAAAACATGGAGAATGGGTCAGTACTTCATTACTGCCCTTTGAAATGGAGTCATAAGTTAATTATCTTATCATCTACATTCTAGGAAGTAAAGGAGAATAAAATTAATATTTTGGGTACCTGGCTTATTTTTGTGATGATTTACCTAACAACCTAGAACATATAAATGACAGACTGTTGAAATTAGAGTAGAGACTGAAAAGAAGAATCATTAACCAAAAACCTATGAACACTTGATCTTTGACACAGAGACCCAAAATATTCAATGGAAAAAGGATATAATATTTAACAAATGGTGTTGGCATAGCTGGATGGTAGTGTGTAGAAAAATGCAAATAGATCCAAGCCTATCACCCTGCACAAAACTCAAAGTTGATCCAAGTAGATCAAAGACCTCAACATAAACCCAACTATTTTAAACTTGATAGAAAAGAAATTGGGAAATACACTTCTACGAATTGGTACAGGTGACCACTTCCTAAATATAACACCAGTGGCACAGACACTAAAATCAACAATCAACAAGTGGGATCTCCTTAAACTGAGAAGCTTCTATAAAGCCAAGGACACTGTCAATAGGACAAAATGACAGCCTACAAAATGGGAAAGATTTTCACCAACCCTACAAGTGATACAGGACTGATCTCTAAGATATATAAAGAGTTCAAGAATCTAGAGCCCAAAACCTTGAATAACCCAATCAAAAAATGGGGTTCAGATCTAAAAAGGGAATTCTCAGCAGAAGAATTACAAATGGCTGAAAGGCACTTTAAAAAGTGGTCATCATCCTTAGCCATCAGAGAAATGCCAATCAAAACAACTTTGAGATATCACCTGACATTTGTTAGATTGACTAAGATAAAAGACACAGAGGACAGCCTATGCTGGAGAGGATGCTGAGCAAGGGGAACACTCCTCCATTGTTAATGGGTCTATAAGCTTATTCAGCCACTCTGGAATTCAGTATGGCTGTTTCTCCTGAGCAAGGTATCACAAACCCAGAAAGATAAGCAGGGTATGTACTAACTCATTAGTGGACTGTAAACAAACAAACAAACAAACAAACAAACAAGAAAAAAGTAAAGCATACCCAAGCTGCAAACCACGACCACTGAACACCTTTGGATGAGAAACACCCTAGACTGACTCCTTGGATCCCACTCCCCTTAGAGAAACACCTCCACCTCCCACCACATCAGGTCATTCTCTCTTCTCCACAACTGCCCATCTCATCCCTGGGAAGGCAGCTGGCAGTCCCAAGGTCCCACTGTCCCAATATTGCTTAGTTCAGCCTCCACTTCTGGCAGATCCAGTTATCTCCCCACAACCTCAAGACTGAGTCAGGTATTCCTCTAGGGGGAGTGGGATCCAAGGAGTCAGTCCAAGATGTTTCTGATCCCATGCTGTTAAGTGGTTGGGACTTGCAGCTTGGGCAGGCTTTGCGTTTTTTCTTGTTTGTTTGATTGTTTGTTTAGAGTCCACTAATGAGTGAGTACATCCCCTGCTTATCTTTCTGTGTTTGTAATACCTTGCTCACGAGGATATTCTCTAAATCCATCCATTTGCCTGCAAATTTTAGGATATCATTTTTCCTTACTGCTGAATAGTACTCCATTGTGTAGATGTACCACAGTTTGTTAATCCATTCTTCAATTGAAGGACATCAAGGTTGTTTCCAGATTATTGCTATTACAAGTAGTTCTGCTATGAACATAGTTGAGCTAATGCCTTTGGAGTGTGACTGTGCATCTTTAGGGTATACACCCAGAAGTGGTATTGCTGGATCCGTAGGGAGATCGATCCCCAGTTTTCTGAGAAACTGCCATACTGCATTCCAAAGTGGCTGAACAAACTTACACTCTCACCAACAATGGAGGAGTGTTCCTCTTGCTCAGCATCCTCTCCAGCATAGGCTGTCCTCTGTGTCTTTTATTTTAGCCAATCTGACAGGTGTCAGGTAGTATCTCAAAGTTGTTTTGATTTGCATTTCTCTGATGGCTAAAGATGATGAGCACTTTTTCAGGTGCCTTTCAGCTATTCGTAATTCTTCTGCTGAAAATTCCCTTTTTAGATCTGAACCCCATTTTTTCATTGGGTTATTCAATATTTTGGGCTCTAGATTCTTGAGTTCTTTATGTATTTTAGTGATCAGTCCTCTATCACTTGTAGGGTTGGTGAAAATCTTTTCTCATTCTTTAGGCTGTTGTTTTGTCCTATTGAAAGTGTCCTTGGCTTTACAGAAGCTTCTCAGTTTCAGGAGATCCCACTTATTGATTGTTGATTTTAGTGTCTGTGTCACTGGTGCTATATTTAGGAAGTGATCGTCTGTGTCAATTCATAGAAGTATATTTCCCACTTTTTTTCTATCAAGTTTAAAGTGGCTGGGTTTATGTTGAGGTCTTTGATCTTACTGGATTTGAGTTTTGTTCAGGCTGACAAGCTTGGATCTATTTAAATTTTTATACATACTATCATCCAGCTATGCCAACACTATTTGTTAAATATACTATCTTTTCTTCATTGAATATTTTGGGCCTCCTTGTCGAAGGTCAGGTGTTCACTGGTTTTTGGTTTAATGTCTGGATCTACAATTCTATTCCATTGATCCACAAGTCTGATTTTATGCCAGTACCAGGCAGTTTTTATTATTGTGGCACTATAGTATACCTTGAAGTCTGGGATTGTGATGCCTCCTGAGGTTCTTTTGTTGAACAAAATTGTTCTGGCAATCCTGGCTTTCCTGTTATTCCAAATGAAATTGAGTATTTTTTTTCAAGGTCCAAAAAATATTGTGCTGGGATTTTGATGGGCAGTGCATTGAATCTGTAGATTGCTTTTGGTAGAATTGCCATTTTTACTATGTTGTTGTTTCTTCCTATCCAGGGACATGGGAGAGCTTTCCATTTTCTGATATTCTCTTCAATTTCATTCTTTAGTGATTTAAAATTTTTTTCAAATAGATCTGTTACTTCTTTGGTTACAGTCACTCCAAGGTATTTAACATTATTTGTAGCTACTATGAAGGTTAATGTTTCCCTTATTTCTTTTTCAGCTCTTCTATGCTTAGTGTACAGAAGGGCTACTATTTTCTTTGAGTTAATCTGTATCCTGCTACATCGCTGAAGGTGTTTATCAGTCATATCAGTTCCTTGGAAGAATTTTGTGGGTCACTTATGTATACAATCATATCATCTGCAAATAGAGATAGCTTCACTTCTTCTTTTCCAATTTGTATCCCCTTAAACTCTTTTCATTCCCTTACTACTTTAGCAAAAACTACAAGAACTATATTGAATAGATAAGGGGAGAGCAAACATCCTTGTCTAGTTCCTGATTTTAGCAGGATTGCTTTGAGTTTTTCTCCATTAAGTTTGATACTGGCTGTTGGCTTCTTGTAAATCGCCTTTATTATATTTAGGTATTCTCCCTGTATTCCTAATCTCTCCAGGGCTTTAATCATAAAGGAGTGTTGGATTTTGTCAAAGACTTTTTCAGCATCTAAGGATATGTTCCTGTGGTTTTGTTACTTTAGTTTGTTTATATGATAGATAACGTTTATGGTTTTTCATATAATAAACCAGCCCTGCATTTCTGGGATGAAGCCTTCTTGGTCATGGTGGATGATATCTTTTATGCATTGCTGTATACGGTTTGCTAATATTTTGTTGAGAATTTTAGCATCAGTATTCATGAGGGAAATTGGTCTGTAGTTCTCCTTCTTTGTTGTGTCTTTGAGTGACTTGCGTATTAGGGTAATTGTGGCCTCATAAAAGGAATTTGGCAATATTCCTTCAGTTTCTACTGTGTGAAATAGTTTGAGGAGTAACGGTAGTAATTCTTCTTTGAATGTCTGGGAGAATTCAGCACTGAAACCATCTGGACCAGGGCTTTTATTTTTGGGGAGGTTTTTAATCACAGCTTCAATTTCCTTAAGGGTTATAGGCCTGTTTAGGTAATTAACCTGATCTTCATTTAATTTTGGTAGATGGTACCTGTCCAGAAAGCTGTCTATTTCTTCTAGGTTTTCCATTTTTGTGCAATACAGATTTTTGAAGTATGATCTGATAATTCTCTGTATTTCCTGGGGATCTGTTGTTATGTCCCCCTTTTCATTTCTGATTTTGTTGATTTGGATACTCTCTCTCTCTCTGTTTTTTGATTAGTTTGGCTCAGGGCTTATCTATCTTGTTGACTTTCTCAAAGAACCAACTCTTGGATTCATTGATTCTTTGTATTGCACTTTTTGTTTCAATTGTTTTGATTTCAGCTCTAAGTTTGATTATTTCCTGCCCTCTACCCCTTCTAGTTGAGTTTGCTTTTAATTGTTCTAAGGCTTTCAGCTGAGCTGTTAGTTCTCTATTGTGGGATTTCTCTAGGTTTTTCATATAAGCATCTAGTGCTATGAATTTTCCTCTTAAGACTGCTTTCATTGTGGTCCACATTTTGGGTATATTGTGGATTCATTTTCATTAAATACTTGGAAGACTTTGATTTCTTTAATTTCTTCCTTGACCCAGAGGTGATTCAGCTTAGTGATGTTTAGTTTCTATGAGTTGGTAGGCTTTCTGTGGTTTTTGATGTTGTTGAACTCTAACTTTATGTCCTGGTGGCCTGAAATGCTACATGAGATTATTCTCATTTTTTTTGTATCTGTTGATATTTGCTCTATGACTAATTTTGTGGTTAATTTTGGAGAAAGTTCCATGAGGAGCTGAGAAATATGTATATTCCTTTGCAATTGGGTGAAAGCTTTTGTAGATATCTATTAAATCCATTTGTATCATAACCTCTTTTAGACTGCTTATTTTTCTTTTGAGGCTCTGTGTGGTTGATCTATCCAGGGTTGAAAGTGGGGTATTGAAGTCTCCCACTATTAGGGTGTAAGAATTGATGTGGAATTTGAGCTTTAGCAGTGTTTCTTTTCCATAAATAGGTGCCCTTATATTAGGGGCAAAAATATTGAAATCTCTTCTTGACCAATTTTTCCTGTGATGTATATGTAATGACCATCTTGGTCCCTTTAAATTGCTTTTAGCTTAAAGTCTACTTTGTTAGATATTAGGAAGGCAACCTCAGCTTGTTTCTTAGGTCTGTTTCATTTGACTGGAAAATCTTTTCCCAACCCTTTACTCTAAGCCTGTGTGTCTGTCTTTGTGGTTGAGGTGTGTTTCTTGTAGGCAACAGATGGATGGCTTCTGTTGTTGTATCCATCTTGTTAGTGTGTGTCATTTTATATGAGAGTTGATTCCATTGATATTAAGGGATATTAGTGACCACTGATTGATATTTCCTGCTATTTTTGGTGGTAACTTTTTTGTATGTATTTCCTTTCTCTGGAGTATTCTTATGTGGGTTTATTAATTGTTTGAGGTTTCATGGGTGTATCTGGGGTCCTTAGGTTGAAGTTTTCCCTCTAATACTTTCTGTAGTGCTGTATTGGTGGATAGATATTGTTCCAGTATGATTTTGTCATGAAATATCTTGTTTACTCCATCTATGGTGATTGATAATTCTGCAGGGTATAGTATTCTAGTTTGGCAGCCATGCTCTTTTAGCATCTGAATAACTTCTGACCAAGCCCTTCTAGCTTTCATCGTTTCCATTGAATAGTCAGGTGTTATTCTGATGGGTCTGCCTTTATATGTAACTTGGCTGTTTTCTTTTGGAGCTCTTAAAATTTTTTCTTTGTTCTGTATGTCTTGTGGCTTGATTATTATGTGGCACACTGACTTTTTTGAGAAGTCATTTCTATTTGGTGTTCTGTAAGCTTCTTGTATCTTTATAGGCATTTCCTTCTTTAAGTTAGGAAAGTTTTCTTCTATGATTTTATTGAATACATTATCTGTGCCTTTGAGCTGGTATTCTTCTCCTTCTTCTATTCCTATTATTCTCAAATTAGGTCTTTTCATGGTGTCCCAGATTTCCTGAACATTTTGAGTTATGGCTTTTTTAGTTTTAGTATTTTCTTTGACTGATGTATCTATTTGAGCTACTGAGTCTTCCACTTCAGGGATTCTATCTTCCATCTCTTGAACTCTGGTAGTTATGCTTGTATCTGTGGTTCCAGCTTTTTTCTTCAGGTTTTCTATTTCTATCTTTGCCTCATTTTGTGCCTTTTTTATTGCTTCTATTTCAGCTTTTATTTCAGCTTTTATTTCCTAGCATGTTTCTTTCATAGATTTGTTCATCTCTTCCAATTTTTTGTTTGTATTTTCTTCTATTTCTTTAAGGCTTTTTTTCACATATTCTTTTAGAGCTTCGATGATCATCAAAAAGGAATTTTTGGTGTTGCTTCCTTCTGTGTCCTCTTCATTGCTCAGTTCAGGTCTTGTATTTGTAGGATCACCACTTTCCTCTGGAGTTACCGTGTTGTTCTTTATATTAATATATACATTTTTGCACTGGCGTCTGCCCATGGCTTCAGTGGTTCATGATTAGGTAGCTCCTCATCAGTTGTGGCAAGTGGGCTTGTGTGTGTCCTGTCACCTCTGAGCAAGTGGTCTGCTCAATTTCTAACTCTGCTCTGGACAGGGGTCTGAATTTCAAGTCCTCAGTTCTTCTCTGTTGAAGCAGTTAGAGGTGGGGTGGCCGCGCAAGTTCCCTTGTCTTAGCAGCAGCTGGGGGAATCCTGACAGCCAAAGTTTATCTCTGTCTGCTACAGAGTGTTTGGAGACATGCTCCACAGACAGAACCTGGTCCCGGATCTGGAACTCGACTGGAATATAATTTTCCCTGGCAGGGATTCAGGCGCTTGAAATTATTCTGATATAATTATAGAACTGTTCTTAGAAAAGTTTACAGTGCAATGCATGTGTTCCAATCTGTGGAGTAGGCCTTTAATGCTATCTAAGTAAAAGTGTTTTTTTTTAACCCCATACTATTCTTGACACTATTGTATTGATAATATAACAGGCCTTAGGATATAGTCCTAAATATAACTTGTTCAGTCCACATAATTTGACCTGTTTGTATGTTTTTTGTGATGACCATTTTGTCACTTCTATTTCTAGCTTTCCTCAGTTGCCTATTGTCCTTTGTATAGGGTTGAAGCCTCATAGACTTTCCCCTGTCCATGACTGGCATGTGTGTTTTTGTTGTCCTTGTTCAGCTCCCATTTGAACAGTTATGTTGGTGAGAATTTGTGAATATAGCTTCTGACATTACTATGAGATATAACCTGACAGAAAATTCATTAATCTTCTGGCACTTAACATTCTCTCTGCCTCCTCTTCTATAATGTTCTCTGAACATTAGCTTTAGAAATGTTTTGTAGTCCCATAGCTTTCGTTTCCACTCCCGGACCAGTGCTGTCTGCAGAGTCCCAGACCAGTGCTGTCTGCAGAGTCCCAGCACACTCTGGAGCAGGGGCGGATAATCGCTTCCAGTCACCATACCCACAGCTCCGGCTGAGGGAGTTTGCATGGCTACCCACAGCCACCTCGAACTGAGCTTGCCAACAACTGCAGGGGTCTCTGAAGGACAGACTCAGACCCTGCCCAGAGGTGAGGAGGGGTCACCAGGCCCAAGCACCTATATCCCAGCCTGGGAGAGAGAATTAAGCTCCCGTAGCTTTCGTTTCCGCTCATGGACCAGAGCTGTCTGCAGAGTCCCAGCACACTCTAGAGCAGGGGCGGATAATCGCTGCTGGTCACCATACCCACAGCTCTGGCTGAGGGAGTTT
>PVIH01022934.1:0-26007 GCA_004025045.1 Sigmodon hispidus | reverse complement strand
CCTCCCAGGCTGGGATAAAGGCACTGAGGCCTCTAGCCCCCTCCTGACCTCTGGGCGGGGTCCGAATCCGCCCCTCGGAGACCCCAGCAGTTGGTTTGCTCAGTTCGAGGTCGTGGCGGGGTTTCCCTCAGCAGGAGCCGTGGAAGTGGTCAGGGACAGCGTCCACCTGCCCCTGCCCCAGAGAGCGCTGGGATTCTGCCGATTTCTTTGAATTTATCTTATATCCTGCTACATCATTTTTGTTTTCATGGAGGTTGTAATCTGCTGACAGCGTACCAATTGGTTACTGGTGTAAACTGTCCCAACATCCACCTGTGACTCTGTATTAAGTCAGGTAGAAAGGCTGGCATGGTTGTGAAGGTCTCTCTCTAGTAGACATTGCTCCCTTCCAGTGGCTCACAGGATTGCTCACAGGTTCTTGTTAGTTAGTTAAGGCTTCCCTGGGCTGACTTTGAGCTTACATAGTTCACAGCTCATACACATTTGGCTGGTTTTTGTGGTCATCAAGAAGTGTCGGTTTTTATATCCTCACACTTATCTTTTCGTTCCATTTGTTTATCCAGCAGACATTCACTAAAGGTTGTATTTATTCCCACTACTATCTATGCTAAGATAAAAATACCAAAGGAGTAGTTGTAGATGCAAAGGTTTTATGGCTGGGGAGACTGACAAAACCCTCAACAACAGGATGTATATAGTATCTGTTAGCTCAGAGTGCCTTAGAGCTTAGACAGGAGCCACTGGATATTTTGACAGTATTCTCCTGAGATGACACCTGAATTCACCCCTGTGGGAGGAACAGTGAAGGGCCCATTGCTTCGACTGTGACTGTGGAGAGAGAATAATTTCAAGTAATTTTTCATTTTTTAGTAAAAAAAGTAGTGATAATAAATTTTATTTTATTTTTTCCAATACAATTTTTGTTTTTATAGCCATATCTGTCCTGGAACATAAAGAGGTTGTGGCACTGCCTTTTATTTATTAATAATTACACAGATGTCAAGTTCTACAATCATGGTGGCTAATTTTGTAGGGCTGTATGTATTGGAAACTTATCTTACACTAATTTCTATATGCTGTAGAAATTATGAAAACATGCAAAAGCAAGTCAGATTATAAAGAAACTAATAAACTTTTAAGAACATTGGAGTTCCTAAAAGGTTTAAGACAATTGCTGTGTTTCAGAGCCAGACTGTATGACTCCTGGGATCAGTGGATGATAATAGCAACCTGGGAGTGACGAAGGCCTAGCAAATGCTCAAGTCATTAGTTGGAGAAAAATGAAGAATCTTCTGGTGTGGCAAGACTGACTGTGACTGTGAGGAAGCATGGGTATCTCCTTAGGTTCTGAACCAGGAGAGAAGGGCATGCTTATGATACTTTGACTGAAGGGATAGAGCAATAGGAGAAGGTACCATCACTTCAGTTCACTTTACAGAACTAGTTTTTGCCATGAATGACATTATGGCCAGTTGTTCTTTGTCACCTGAGCAGGGTAGAGAGAGTTCTGGTGTTATTTTTTCAGGTGATCTATGACTAATGATCTGTGATTTGTCTTCTTTCTTTAAAGAAATGGCTTTCTAGGGTGGGTCATCTGCAGATGCAGATATTTATTAGAAAACCATTTTTGCTTTGGAGTGTTCAATGAATAGTTAGCAGTAGGGGAAGGAGTTCAAATGAATTGTAGTAAAGTTAAAAATACAAGAGAAAAATAGAGATAACTTTGTATTATCAGCTCCTATAGAATGTGACACTTGAAATCTTAGCTGTTAATTACCCTCTAATAAGCTTTGGGTATTGCATTAAAATATGCTATAGAGTCTATTTAAAGAGCACCTTGGTCTTCTTTCATCTATATTTTTCCCCTTATATGCTGTCTTAGCATTCTAAGAAAATAAGATTTTTTTTTGAATTGCCATATTGGAAATGAAACTTTCTCTTTCCTAGGATAGTGCTCATCCTTGTAGAATATATATTCTTTCCCACAGACATAGATTTTTCTGCTTTTATGTGGGGGCTGAACATGTAAATCTAAGGGTTGATGAGTGATGAGAATTTTGGTGCTCCACTGTTAATACTCTTCTTTTCTGACTCCACTTATTCCACCTCCTACTGCAGCCTGAGCCATCCTTCAGAAGGTGTGTTGCTTAGGTCTGTCTGTTCTACTATGGTTTCTCACTTCTCTGGAATGAACATTGCATCACATTTGAAGTAAATCACAGAAGTCTGCCTTATGTAGCACATTAGTACTTGTTGGGGTGGTCTTTAGTGCTTTTGAGGGCTTTAGAATCTTTAAGCTAAAAAACATCAGGGTCACTACCTGGTATTGTCTGATAGTCCTTTAGATGATGTGCGGGTGAGAAGAATGTACTCAGTGCTTTCTTGAGTATGACATGAACACAAAGGAGTTTTCAGAAAGTCTCAAAGTGAAACAACCCTTAATTTTGCCTCACTGCAGACACTGTTAACCCTTGCTTAGATTATCACAGTGAAAAATAGTCTTCTATTGAGCCGAAGTGTGAGTTTCAGACTATCATGATGATGAGAGATATTTATTTTCTTCTTTGATTGTCTGTGAGAGCAAACTTTGAAGAAATTACAGTAAAGAGCCAGTCTGGGAATGGATGGCTTCAGGCTTACTGGACGGATCTTTCTGTTTCCTGAAGACTGCTTACTGTATGAATATGCAGTCTATTTGCTACCAGAGTTTCCAACCCAACCCTTACTCAAGTTGAATTGTCAGTGTGCTCAAGCCTTCTGGTAACCTTTGAAAATTATTTAGGTTTTTGTTTAGCCCCCACAGCAAGGAGTCACAGGTATTTTGGGGAATTGATGTCCTTCATCTTGTGGATAGGATCAAGTATTTCAGGTACATTGACATTTTAGCCCCCTTAAGAGGCTGTTACCTGGCATTTATGCTCTTCTTAATCTCTAGGATTAGAGGCCAATTTGGATTTGGCCTTTTATGGAAAATATAATTGTCATATGGTTTCTAGTTTTCTATTCCTATGGCTTGGATGAGTATAAGGATTGCATTTTGCATGAGGGTTTTGTTCGCTTAATACTTATTTAACACCATTTGTGTTTGTAAAGACAAGAAGATTTTTAAAATATACCTGCCCACTTACTATTTTTTCTTAAAAATAAGAGCAAATTTTAGGAATATGTAGCATTTATGATGATTCATTCAACTTTTTGTGTCATTTTCCAAGCTGGATTAGTTTTACACTTATTTGAGGAAGGTAATGAAATATTAAATTTGCAAACTTCAAAAATCTGACTACTTGTATGTAGAGTTTACTTTAAGCATTTAAAGTTTTTCTTATGCAATTGAAGAACAAAATAAACAGTCTAACTTAGCAAAATCAGTGACAGACAGAGTGTCCCCAGCATCTTTTATCTATCTTTATAAATTTTGATCATAATACAGAATATATTCCTGCCTTTAGAATATCTCTTCTCAGAACTTTTTTATCCTATCATCTCTTTGTTGAGGAGTCTTTGATCAACCATCTAGGGATGCCAGTATGTGCTTTGAACACATACATCCAACACCTTTGTCTCTATATGTGTCCTGTAACTGTTAGTGTCACCCACCCACTTGAAATTCTGTTCCAGTTTTTAAATGCTTCCCTGTTCTTAAAGGGTAGTGTGAGCCTCACTTACTTTTACCAGGCTTCTGCTGGTCACTGTATATTCCTGGGTAGTTATTACCTGTAATTGGTTGAGAAAGAGGTCTTTGTTCTAGGGCCTTGCCAGCTAATGGAGAATTCAGATACATTTTCTGTAGCAAACAGTTTGCAAGTGATGTAATGAAAGCAGCATTGAGAAGCTAAGGGAACACCACCTACCCCACTGCCTGTTGAGATAATTTTTTTAAAAAAATTTCTTGCCCTGTTCTTTCAGCTTCTCTCTAGTTGCCCCATATTTTCTATCTCAATGAAAGAAGTTTTTCTTTTCAAACAAAATACTGATTATAGTTGACAGGGCCTCTTTGCTGGGTGGTTGTGCACTGTGATAGTGTCTTAAGTGACTGACTTTAGCATAACAAGGTCAGTGCTGACTAGGAGAGGACACCTTGAAAGCACTCCATTGTTTCTTAATGTTTGTATAGGTGGTATTTGCTGTACACCTTTAAGATATTTCTCTTAGCATATTTTAAGAAACTTCTGGTTCTTCTAGTCAGTATGTGTTAATTTAACATTTTATGTACAGAATTTAAATGATGAAGTAAATGGAATGTTAATCAGAAGGTAGACTTTTTATAAAACCAAATTATGACAAAATAGGCAAATAGACGCGAAAGGTATTCCATATCATAATTAAAAGCATTTTCATTAGTTACCTTTTTTATTTGTAGTTTATAGATCTTGGTATTTTTTTAGCATCTATAAAATAATTTTATTTCTTTAATCTTAGTAGATATATGGCTATTAAATTGGATACTGAGGACATATTAGTACCAAACTGAGCTTACTCAACACATTGGTCAGGAGCTGGAGGCCTTACATGGGAAAGACAAGAGAAGCCTTTCCTTAGACTGCGAATTTGGGACATAGAGAAGGCTTAACTTTCTTTGCCCAGGGTGGGAGAGAAGAGGTGGAAAGCACCTACTGTCCTTGTAGAGGACCTTATTCTGATATGCAGCACCCACCTCAATTCTAGCTCTAGGGAATCTCATCCCTTCTTCTGACCTCTGTGGCACCTGAACTAATGTGTACACAAACACACACACACACACACACACACACACACACACACACACACAGACATTTGAAACTAAAAAGCAAGCAAATCATTTAGAATGTTACTGCATTCATACTGACCTTCCATCTACTCAGGAAGATTTGCTCTTTGCAAACAGTTCTTCCTGTCAGTTATCTTCCTGACAATGCGTTCCTGCAGCGCTTCTGTGCAAGACACCAAGAAACCTTTTATAGAAGCAGTGCGGAATTGTTTATTACCTTCTACCTGATTATTAACCCACTTACACTAGTCCAGCTGTACAAAAATATTGAGCCTGTCAAGCACCTCCCAAGCTCTGTTGTGTCTTATGCCTCTATACATGCTGTTTTCTCCTTTTCTTTCTGGACAGTCCTTGATATCCCTCTAAGAGCCTCCTTTTTCTGTCATCATCCTTGGCTCTTCAGACACTGTGTTATTTGTCTTCTGCAGCTGATGTGATGGAATGATTGTTCTTATATTGTAGTTTGTTTTTTCCTTGGAGTTTATTTTAAACAAGAGTATAACATAATTGATTTTGTGTTTGTGACTCTAGCATATGACATAATATCTGGTGCATGAGCACAATATTCAGATAACATTAACAATGCTACGAATAGGCTGGAAAATGACATTTTTAGATTTCTGTGTCATTTGGTTTCTTTTACAACTCTTGTTACACAATAGAATAAGAATTGAAGTGCTTTTTAAAGGATAAGCTACTGTTCATCTTAGTATAAGCACTTTATTTTGAGCCTGTTTGTGTCATCACCTAGTATACTACCTGTTCTTCTCCTTCCTCCATGGAGCTATAAACCATGAATCACTGAGGTCAGATGTCAGGGCTAATCAGATTTGTTAGTAATGAGGAAAACATGGCAGAATGAAGGATTAAAGGTAAAGAAGCATTAATTTTCATTTGTTGGGTGGCATGCACGCCAAAGTAGAAGATAGGTAAAAGTGACCATAGGCAACCATATTCTGAGAGTTTGGGTGATGGTTTCATGAAAGCCAGAAGCATTACTTCAGTGATTGGGCAGTGCTCACTTTGTGGACCAACAGTGGTACCTGCTCTGATGCTCCTAGGAGGTCAGCAGTGACTGGCTGTGTGCCAGAGTATCATGACAGTGCTTGGACTTTAATTTGACTATCTACTTTTTGTTCTGCATCTGCAGGTGTATCTCCTCCTAACTTCCTTCACAAATGTTTAATTGATTTTCTATATTGAATTCTCCATTAGAAATATCTAGAGTCATTTCTATTCTCCTGGGTTGCAGTGCGTGAGTTCCGTGAAACAGAATGTCAAACATGAGTAGTTCAGATTGTTTATCTGTTTTGATTGGAATTGAACACTGTAGGATCCCCTGGCCAGTGGGATATTGTCAAGTTGTATGAGTGCAGCAGAGTTACTTTAATATATCTTATTGAAAAACCAAACTGTGGTATCTTAATTAGGGTTTTTATTGTTGTGAAGAGTCACCATGACCCTGGCAAATCTTAGAAAGGAAAACATTTAATTGAGGTGGCTGGCTTACAGTGGAGAGGTTTAGTCCATTGTCATCATGGTGGGGAGCATGATAGTGTGTAAGCAGACTTAGTAGCTGAGAGTCCTACATTTTGCAGACAACAGGAAGTCAACTGACTGTCACACTGAGCTAATCTTAAGGAAAAGGGACCTCAAAGCTCAACCCCACAGTAACACACTTCCAACAAGGCCATACTCATTTCTCAAAGCCACACCTCCTAATAGTGTCATTGTCTATGGGGGATAATTACATTCAAACTACCATATATGGAAATCAAATAGAAGTTGTAGCACCCCAAAAGCATTAGCTCAACTATGTTCATAGCAGCATTATTCATAATAGCAAGAACCTGGAAACAACCTCAACTGAAGAATGGATTAACAAACTGTGGTACATCTACACAATGGAGTAAGAAAAAATGATATTCTAATATTTGCAGGCAAATGGATGGATTTGGAGAATATCCTCCTGAGGAAGGTATCACAATCCCAGAAAGAGAAGCAGGGGATATACACACTCATTAGTGGACTTAAAAAAAAATGTCATTGTACACAAGAGCTCAAGGCTAGAACATAGCTAAATGACACCGTGCCTCACTTCTGCATTGATAGTCTCTGGTAGGGGTGTAGGTGAGGAAAGACTTGTTTTCTTTAAGGGTCTGGCCACAGGGAGCTTAATTATGCTTCAGTAAGTAAATTAGTAGCATGAATGGGCGGTTTTGTAAATGGGGAGATCATAAGAGTGGGCATGAATCTGAGAGGACTGATAACTGAGTCTGATGGGGTGCATGATGTAAAATCACCAAATTTATATATAATGAAATATTTATATATATTTATATATATAAAAAACAATATATATATATAATAAAAAAAAGAAGTTGTAATGGACTGTTGTGGTGAATAATGTAGGAGCCTGGGATATTTTGGCTACTTTTGAGCTTATAACAAAAAACAAGGAAGTGAGGGCTTTAATCTTTTGGTTCAAGGATGGTCAGAGAAACCTGATGTGTTGTTAGTGTTGTAGCATTGGCATGGCTGAATACAGACGCGTAAGGAAAGTAGAAAAATTTCAAACTCAGAATACGTGTTGAATTTTCAGACCTATGAGTTTTCTATATGAAAGCTAGGAACTGAAGATATATGACCACAAAACGGAAATAGCCACACTGTTTTTCTCATTTGCAATTTTCCCAATTCTTTATTACACAACTCGCCCCACCCCCCTTTTACCATCTTGAAGACCTGTCATGGCTTAGAATACTTTAACCTTATAAAGAAAATGTCTAAAGTCAGAGCTAGGAGTTCTGTAGTGGCCTATCCTGTGGTACCTCAAAATATTTCCCTTCCTGCACTGGTGAAGGTGCAACTCTATTTTCAACAATTCTGGGCTAGCCTTTTCTGATTACCTGGTGTGGTGTCGGATTACCCTGGGTCAGTGTTAGGTGTCAGTGCTTCGAGATGGTACATGGGTGATGGTACCATGTTTCTTAGTTGATACAAACCCTTTTAAGGACCCAAAACATTATTCTTGGTCAGAGGGAAACTTACGGTAACCAAGTATCTACTCCCCATCCTGCCCTCCCGTATGTTCTTTTCTCTGCCTTCTCTTCAGCCTTGCCTTTAACTTGCTGGTAATATGTAGTCGTAGGAACTCTATGCATCTGATTAACTGCTATTGGTTCAGCTTGAATGCTTTAATTTTTTTAATTTTGGCTAGACATTTTTAGTTGACAGTATTATGTAGACTTTTTGAGCCACATAATGAGAAGTATTATGATAGCAGATATCAAGTAGAATGCTCTAGAACTGTTACAACAATTTAGAGATCCTTCACTGAATCTTTGAGAAATTTGCCAATAGAATTACATTATTTATCTACTTGGATTATGTGCTATAGATAAGTAAGTAGGTAAGTAAGTAAATAAATAATTTCAAAATCTAATCAGATTGTGATTATAGGTGCAGCTCTTCATGCAAATGCAATCTTTTACTGGAGCCTATTACTCTGCTGTCTGCTGTTAACTACTCAGCTAGTGATCCTGTAAATCCCTTGCACCTCTGTATCAGTGAGCCTAGACTGGAGGAGAGGATTGCATTCTTTGACCAAGAAAGCAGTACCTGCTAGTGCTGTGTGAATTCCGCTTTCTATCATGTCTGCTCTGCACCACTGGAATTCACTAATTAGAATGGTGAAGAATATTTTTTGCCATTGTCCCTAAAATGCTCTAGATTAAAGAAAGTTTCTTAGAACTAATAAATGGTGAGCAAGAGAGATTTTTAAAGCAATGCTCATTTGATAGGTTCATTGTATCAGTTACTTTTCCAGTTGCTATGGCAAAATAACTGGACAGAAGTAAAATGAGGGCCTGATTTCATCTACAGTTCAAGGTATAGTTAATCATGGCAAGAAAGTACTGGTGTCAGGGGCAGGTTACATTGTGTTTGCAGTAGGGGAACAGAGAATGAGGAATGCTGGAGCTCAACTTACCTCCTCCTTTTTATAGGATTCAGAACCCAAGCCTAGGGAACTGGACTGCCATATTCAGGGCAGATTTTCCACTAAATTTACCTAATTAAGATAATCTTATACAGGTATGGCCAGAGGCTAACCTATTAAATAATCTCTCATTGGTATTCCTGGGGGTTGTCTCCCAGGTGACTCCTGATCCTGTCAAGTTGACAGTCAACAAGACATTCATCTAGGACAATTTTTTTCTAGAGTTAAGAAGAAAAGCTAAATAAACCCAAAACTGACATAATAATTAGTCTTATGTGCCAGTTTCTTTTCCTACTCCTGACTCTTTACCTTACTCATTGGTTTAAAAACTAGAGCTCTAGAGCTTCTTACTATTCTATGCACATTGTACCCCTGGTAAAAGGTTTTGATATTGTTTTTAGTTTTACAAAATCAACACACAAGGTTATAAATATGTTATAATAGAAATGGAGCTGAATATAGCATTTAATGTGGTAAGATGATATAAAATATGCATTTTGTATAACAGGTACTGTAATTATGGAGATAGTGATAAATATGTAAATATTCATAATATTCACTGTATCATTGGCTATAGATCATAATATTACTTGATTTGCTATCTAGATTCTTATTAGAGAAAAATGTAAAATTTTAGTTAAATGTCAATGAAAATAGACACATGGTCTTTTCCCAATCCAAATAAGCAGTCCATGTCTTTACAATTCTATTTGATGAACTTATTGATATAAAAAGAATTCATGAACCTCACTTACAGAACCTGCACTCTCAACAAATTTTGATAATACAATGACTTAACAAATGAATATTTTTAAGTGTATTTGCTTAACTTCATTTTAACCATAAGCTTTTATTTATTGTGTGAAAAAGTAAAAATCTCTTCAATAAAGAAAAGAGAGGCTGAGTCTGTACCAAGAAGCGTTCATTCCTTGATCAGTGTGATACTACATTGTAAATGAACTCTTCTACCTAGCAGGTGCCATGTGGATCTTTTTGAGGAAACATTTTTTCACATAAAATTTCTCTCATTCTATCAACTGGTTCAACCTCCTTTACTTAAAATGCTCAACTAGATGAGACTGATAATTTTAAATTTTGATTGCTTCTGAAAGACTAAATTTTTTTCAGTAATCTTCATTAGTTGCTGCGTGTAAATTCAAAGTCTGGTGTTTATAAATGTATTGTTTGTTGTCCTTTTTTAAGCTTACTCCAAACTATATATAATGCAAATAATTGTTATTTGATCATGACATCTGTACAATAATTTCTATAGATTTTTTGTCTATAATTTCAGACCCAAATTATGACAGTATTATGGACATTTGAAAAATTACTGTTTATTGGATTATTTGCAGGTGGAGCTCTGTGCTTTAATCTACAAACTGGTGGTTAATTTAATGATGTTCTAGTTTATATTTAACAAAATGAAACATAAGTTCAGCTGAAAAATGATTCCTGTTTTAACCGGTATCTTCACACAGCTGTTTAAACACCATATTGTACTTGTTTTCCCTCCCTATTTAGGGTGGCACATGGTCCTTGTGTAATCCCTGCTATTTTAAGCTGGCACAGAAGAATGGTTCTCAGTACATGGGTGACAGTTTGCAGAGCTGAAGGATATTCTTATGAGTTAGGCCAAGTGAAATCATCACTAAAGAAGACATCTTCTCTGTGCATTCTTCTGAGAATTTTCCTACCAGAGTTTCTGAAATGGTGTTTACCCATGTGATTTCTTCTGTATGATGATGTCATTAAAATAAAGTTGGTTAGAAAGGTCTAATATTCTAAAACTATAGTGGCTCACTCTCTGTTTGTCTTGCTAGAGGTTCTTACTTTTGTTTTTCCTAATGTATTTCTAATGTCTCATAATGATGAGAAATCATACCATGTGAAGATGAAGATAAAGTAACTTCTGACAACTGCTTTCTGTTTCTCTCCTGCCTACCAAACTAACTGCCTCTCTGACTCCCAGGCTCTTCTAGCCAATAAGACTCTCTTTATGTTTGTATGAAACAGCATGTTATCTTTAGATTTAAGATTTTGAATTTACCTTTATACATTAATTTGCTTTCATATGTTCATGAAATGTGATTATGAGGGAGTAAGTAGCATTTGGCACAGTTCACTTGTGAAGTGGAGCACCATCACGTCTAGATAGTCACAGGCACTTTTTAGTGTGGCTGTACTATCTGATTCCACAATCCTTTCATGAGGCGAGTAAACAGGAGTCTGGGAAGGTGAGTATGGACATTCCAGAAGAGCGAGGGCCTGGGAGCTCCAGGCTTTTGCTCTTCTGAAACAACAGCCTGGGTTGTTTCTTCCCGTGTTCAGTTGTACTCTGTGTTCATTCTGGGTCTCCTATTCTTAGTACAAATTGGGATTTGTACTGTTTATATTTGATAGCAACTTAAGGTTAACAATATGGAATAATGTTTCACAAACCAGTAAAAGCTGTACTGATGAGGATGTTTCCAAGGAAGTTACAGGTAAAAGTAGCCATTTGTAAGAGGCAGTGAGAAGTAAGGAAAGAAGGAGGGCAGGGTGCATGAGCACAGTTAGAGATCTGGTAAGTTCAAGGAGCTAGGGGTCACCAAGTGGTTGACGTGAATTAATAAATAATATTGGATATATGATTACTTTCCAATGATTGATTTGATTTTTATAGAAATTTCAACTTGTTTACTTTTCTTAAAACAAATACTAAAAATTAACATCCTTGAGTTGTTAAATATATTGATAATATATTTCTAGTTAAATTAACTTACTATTTTTGTAACAGAATTTAAAATGCTAGATAATATGCTTATTTCTTTTTCTTCTATTTTGACCATGCTTTCATGTGGAAAGTGTACGGAAGTAATAAAATAAAAAATAAAATAAACCAAAAATATTTGTTATAACTAACTAGTTGCTTAAACAGCAGACAAGATGTTTTAAATAATGATAGTTGAAGTCTATAAGTATAAATAAATGAGAGATATACAAGTTGACAGTTTCAGAGTTATTTTTAATCAGATGATACTTTATTTTTAAATGTAATATGTCCTTATATTTTTATGGGATATATATATATATATTTGTGAAATGAATTAAGATATTTTTATATTGTCACATTTTATTACAATACACTGAATAGATTTTTTTTCTTTTTTGCTGGAGAAAGTAAGCTCTTAATTCTGTTAAGATCTTCACTTTCCCTGAACTAGCCAAAGTGCTAAAATTTTTTTTAAAGATGTCACTATGTTGAAGTGCCCTTCAAGATTGGTTATACTTTATCTTATTAGGAGAGGTCAACATACCAGTTAGTAATCTGTTTTCTATAATGAACACATACACACAGTGGTAATTTCTATAAGCCCATAAAGAATCAGTGAAATATAGTTTAATATTTCTGGAAATTTTGTGATTATAATTGCATCTTATCACTCTTCTTCTTCTCAAACCCTCCTTCTTCTTCTCAAACCCTCCTTGATCTCTTTCAAATTCATGCCCTCTCTTTTTCATTAGTTGTTGTTTCCTGTGTGTGTGTGTGTGTGTGTGTGTAATCCTCCCATGTTGGATAACCAATTGGTGTGCTCTTCCCTGGACAAGACTGGCTCTCCTCTCAGCATCCCTTGGTTGCCCTCAGGTCTTTATGTAGGGCTCAGGCCTTGTGATTTTTTCCTGTCCATGTTACTGTGCCTCTTGGTGTCATCTTTACCCAGTTCATATTTGGGCAGTCATGTTGGTGAGACTTTATGGATGGATGTGCATTTCCAGGAGATTCAATCTCAAAGCAAACTTTCTGTTCCCTTGGCTCCTATAATTTTTCTGTTCCTTCTTCAGCAAAGATGCCTGAGACTTAGGGCAGGAGTTGTGTTAAAGATGTCTCCATTGAGACTGGGCTCTATACCTCTGCATTTTATTTGGCTGTGATTTTGTGTAGTGACTTCCATCTGTTGCACATTTGTGGGTCTAAGGACAAGTGCTTAGAGTATAGTTAGGGGCCCTGTTGGTTTAGTATAACTGCTGTTGTGTATTCTACAAAATCTTTCAAGATCTTTGGTTAGGTTTCCAGTACCCAGATGTAACTTGCCTCTTTTTGAGTGGGTCTTGACTCAATCTGAGCTTTCAGTTACTACCAAGGTATGTGTTCCACCACTGGACCCTTATGGTTATTATGCAGAATGACCATTGTGGTTCATAAGCATCATAGCTAGGTAGAATGGTTGGCTGCTTTCTTCTTTTGAAATGTTTTATGACACCTTCTAGTACCAAGCTCATCTTTACAGGGGAGGCTTTCAGGTCTGTCCCAGAAGAGATTGCTCCTGTTTCTGAAGTGCATGGTATCTTCAGCAATAGAGATTTGCCTTCTACCTCTGAGGGTATCCAGTGGCATCAGCAATATCTCACAATGTTTTTGAGTCTCTTGAGCAACCAGATAATTTAAGAAGAGTTCTTATACTCAAATGTTGGAGTTTTTATTAGATGCTCTGTGACTCTTAGGGAGAGAGAACATTGTCAGCCTATATGGGAAAGTTTCATTTAAACTCTATATGTATATTTATATATCAACTTATGTATATTTAGGTATTTTAGGAGATATCTAATAGTATGACCTTATGACTTTCTAGACATTCTTACTCTCAGTTTACTCCCTTAATCCTTTTTCTGTATTTATGTATTCAATGAAGTCTCAATTAAAATCCTTATTTCATTTGTCACCGAAATAGAAAAAAATCTATTCTAAAATTCATATGGAATCCCAAAAGACCCAAGATAGCCAAAACAATGTGAATAAGATAAGAGAGTGCTGGAGGGATTACCATTTCAGACCCCAAGGTACATTCCAGAACCATAATAATGAAAACAATATGGTACTTGCAAAAAAACAAGCATGTAAACAGAAGGTCCAATCATAGCCATTTAATATTTGACAAAGATGGGCCTTGAATCTGAACAAAGAGTTCTCAGAAAAAAAAAAAGTAGCTAAGAGACATCTAAAAGAAAAGTTAGTTGTCCCCAGACATTAGGGAAATATAAATAAAAACAACTGTCAGACTGGCAAAGACAACAGAACAACCAACAGCAAATGGTGTGGGATGCAGGGAAAAGGGAGCCCTCGTTCTCTGTAAACTGTACAGCTACCATGGGAACCAATGGAGAGAATCTTCCAAAGGATAAAACAAATCTACCCTGTGACTCAGATACATGATGCCTTGGCACATGCCTAGAGGACTCAACATCCTACTCCACAGATGCTTGTCCAGCCAATAGCTAGGGTGGGAAAACAACCTAAATGTCCTTCAAATGATGAATGAATAATGAGCGTATGGTACATGTACACTGTGGAATTGTATTCAGATGTAAAGAAGCATGAAAAATCGTTATGCTTACAGGTAAATGAATAGAACTAGAAAAGATCATACTGAGGTACCCCAGACCAAACATAGATGTCATGTCTTCTCTCTCATTTGGAGTTCCTGGCTCCAAACCCTCAGGTGTGAATAGATAACCTGGAGTGACAACAGCAACCGGGAAGTTGAAAATGAGCCATTGTGGGAGTGGGGAGGGGGTTAGCAGGGTACAATTGACCTGGGGGCGGGGGGATCAGGAAGGGGCTCTAATTACGGAGGATAAAAGAAAATACATGTAGAAATTATTTTTGCTTAGTAAATACAAACACAAAAAGTCAAATTCGTCCTAGATTTTAACAAGTACTTTGTTTTGAGCAATTTTCGGTTTATAGAGAAATATGGTTGAGAATACATTGATTTTGTACATTACTCCTGTCCTTTATCATGCATAGTGTCCCCTCATCATCACCTTCCACAGTAAAATGTGTACCAAAACTGCAATACGGTATGTCCACTGTTAATTTCAGGGCTAGTTCCTGGTCTTGTATATTCTGTAGGTTTGGACAAATTAAAAATGGTAAGTTTTGATGCTATGGTAGATAGCTACTTTACGATTATGTAGAATGGTTTCTTCTTAAAATCTTTGACTTTGAAAAAATTGTTTAAAAATCATATGGGTATGGAAAATTTAGAAATATAGACAATATTGAAACAGATGAAAGGATAATTCTTACATATTTTCAATTCAAGTTTTTAAAATTTTAAAATAATATCAAATTATCCCTACAAATTTGGGGTATCTACTTGGTATGTAAAGATGTATAATATAGCTCTGGTAGGTGTCTACTAGTATTTATCTGACCCCCTTCCTTCTGCCTGTGTTCTTCAAATGTTGTTTCACCTCATTCTCTGTCAATTTTTGGATAAAACCCACATTCTCTGTCAGTTTTTGGATAAAACCCATGCATGGAGAGAACATCACTAACCCCTTGTCCAGGACAATGATAGCCTGTTTTGGTTATAAAGGGCTGGACAATGAACCACTGACCCCTGCATTTTGACTTTACTGGTTCTGAGAGCTGATGCTGGAACATTTTAACTTGTGTCAGTCTTTCTTGTCTGGACTACTCAAAAAAAAAATCTTAACAGTATATCTTATTGCTAATGCATAAGTCTGAATTCTAGTTTCATAATTTTACATTGTAGCATACCAGTCACTCTACTGTGTCTGCTGTTCCATATGTATTCTTTAAAAATAAATATTTATTTTATATATATTGGTGTTTGGCCTTCAAATATGCCTGTATGGGGGAATCAGATTCCCTGGAAGAAGAGTTACAGGCAGTTGTGAGAGTTGCCATGTGGGAATTGAACCGAAGTCCTCTGCAACAGCAGCCAGTGCTCTTAATCACTGAGCCATCTTGCCAGCCTCCCATGTATGCTTTTCTATGATTCCTTTCTCCTTCTCCCTTCTCATTCTCTAACCTTTCTAAACCCCAAAATGCTTTTATAGCAAACCTAGTATCTTCCATTTACACGGAGATTGATATTTTATGTTTGTCAAAGTGTTCTTGTAACTAAAATATACATCAGGATGTACATTGTCCATACAGTAACTTTTAGACAGTCATGCTTTTAGAGTCTTGGTTTTTGAGTTTCCTTTTGCAGGGTATCAAGCAGACCATTCTCTGTGTTTATGTATTTATTTTTTCAAAAACAACAAAAATAGTATTTTAACATTTTTCTTATTTATCCTCTAATTGTACTTATAATATTAATATAGAAGTTTTCTTGATTTTGGACATTCATGGGCAGATAATTTCTTTTCACCCGATTTTATCATTGTCTAGGTGTTACTTGCTTGTAATTTGACACAATATTTACATTCATCCTCTTGCTTCACTCTAGCACCTCTCACAGACTTTTTGGAAGCAATCACCACAAATAGCATGGAGTCTGTTCTGTGGCAAAGCTTTAGCTGTGTGCTGTATTTGGACATTGATTTTTCACTGTGTGACAGGAGTGGTCAGGCTAGTGTTTCAGGAGAGCTTCTTTCTCTTCCTAATCTCTTCATCCTCTCATAAGTTTAATTCATGATAATAATCTGCACACTCTTTGACTACTAAATCCTTTTAAACAACCGTGTTTCCCAAAGGCTATTCTCTGTTTTTGAATAATTAGTTTCTTCAATTCATTTGAGTGTATGAAGTTAATGGTATATGAGAATTCATGTTCTTCCCAGTGCAATAACCCTTCCCTTAATGTGTGAGATAAACTTCCATGTTTTTTCTTTGCCTGTAGAACTGGCTATGAGAGTATCTATAGTCTCCTCTGTTCAGGCTTCAGCACAACGGGATTCCTGGTTTTAAATAATTGTCACTCAACTCTGTTCCTTTCATTGTACTTTTTTCTTTACTTCACAGAATATGGTGAAGTCTCTCCAGAAAGCACTGATGAAATCCCTCATATTCCCAGGAAAGGTGTCCAGATGGGTTTTGATGTGTCCTATTAAAAAGGTGCCCAAGGAAGTTATAAAGTTTGGTATTCAGACACTTTCAAAACTTAGTTTTGAAAAATTACCTTCCTGTATCATCATTATTTCTGACAAGTGGATCAAAATTATGCTCAGAGATCACTGGACTCTGCTTTATGTGACATCCTCACACATATAAAGTGTATCTCAGGGAACACAACATCTTCATCTGCATCAACATGGCCTTAGAAATTAAACACAAAACACTTTATAGGGATATTAGAATAAATTTGAAATTAAATACTTAAGATCAGAGGCTTCCAAACTAGTGATTGTATATAAGTCATGAGAACATTGGTTTCTGAGAGTGAACTTCTTCATTTAATAATGGCACACTCCAAAATGGCCTACATGGCATGTAGGAAAGGCCAGAGTTGAGGGCCATTGCTCTCCCTGATTGATTTGCTCCTTAAGAGGAGGTTGAGAAGACAATGAACTTTGTGTTTTGTAATATTTATTAGTTTATATGGATTAAATATCAAATACTGTCCTTTAAGGATTTCCAGATAAAAATGAAAAAATGGAGAGTAGGAATGTAAATTTAGAACTGTGTTTGGGAGTTGAAGCGTTGGTAACCTGGCTATCTGAATTTTAAAGCCCCAGAGAAATTTTATGTAAAAGCTATTACTTGCTTTTTAGTTTCAGTGATGGTGTAAATTATTCTGTGTAATGGTCTATTTTGAGGCTAGTGAGGTATACTTATGTTTGACCATAACATTTTTAAAATATTCTATAATGGAACTCAGGTCTTTGGAGACTATTAACACTAGGGATGTTATACCTCCAGTAATTATCTTAGGAAGGATCTGTGTTAAGAACACATCTTATAAGCTGTGCTGTGCCATGCTGTCTTAGTAATATTTCCCTTGGAACAACAATTTGAAGTAATCACATTGTATGCAATAATAAGATTTTTGCATAATTTCCATAACTAGAGAGACAAAAACAGAATAGGAAAGGTAAGGGAGAGAGGAAAGCAGGGAGGAGGAGGAGGGAGGGAGGAGGAGGAGGGAGAGGGAGGAAGGGAGGGAGGAGGATGAGGCGGAGGGAGGAAGGGAGGGAGGAGGCTGAGGGGGAGGGAGGAAAGCAGGGAGGGAGGGAGAGATACAGAATGAATATTTAGTTTATCTAGTTTAGTTGTTTTAGGTTATTTGATGTTTATGTGCCTTAATTTCTTCACTTTAAAATAGGGATATAATAGCTCCTTTTAGAGTTGTTGCAAAGACTGACTTTCTTTCACACAGTCACATTTGCTTGGTATATATTAGAGGAGCTGTAGATTTATGTTATAGATATTGTTCATTTTTATTGTTGGCACAATAGTTGTAATTCATGATAGACTTTATAAATAGGCTTTTAAAATTTATTTTGTGGATGCTGGTTCCACTTTGTTATCAGCACAGTTTTAGCACCTGGTCTTCAGAAAGTAACAAGGTGGACAAGGAGAGCCTCTCTATATGGCACTTACATTTTTTATTGTGGAGTTTCATGATACAACTGACGAACAAGTGCACACATGAGAACGTGTGTCTGTAACATATCTCCCTGCCCTCTGCTCTCCAGAATGCTGATATGGGGTGATCTGATAAATTGAATGGTCAAGGTCTTTTTAAGGAGGGAAATTTGAGTTGAGAGCTAATGACTCTGAAATGAAGTTTGTCATTGTCGAGAACAGGAAAGTTTCTGATGTGCTCAGAAAATAAAAGGAAGACTGATGGTGTTGTAAGGGGTAGGCAGGCAAGACAAGAGGCTGCCACTGGCCAGGTTCTTTGGGTTTTATGGGTTTCCACAAGGATTTGTAAAATACACACACACACACACACACACACACACACATTTTACTTATTTATTTTATTTCCTCAACACAATATTTTTTTTAAATTTTATACAACGAAGACTAACCACACTTGCTTTCCATCCTCCTAATCTTGTGCATCCCTCAACAAAACAGGAAAACTACACCATTAAGATTTGATTATCCATTGGAGATGGTCAAACTCCCCTTACAGAAAACTGAGTCCCCCTGATTTCCCCGTACAGAAGCCATTAACTGAAGAGCTACACTTCAGAATCTTTTGCACAGTTTTTGAGACTCTTTTTCATAATGTTATGTCTGGACTCTCTTTTTTGATGGGTGGACACTGGGAAGTGTTATCACAGAAACCTTCAGTGTCTCTCCTTCTACTTTATGAGCCTGAAGGCATCGATCCTACTGCAAAAGAAGCTCCCTGCGCATGCTTCTTGTGGAAGCACAGATTGTGGACATGAACACAGTGTATGCTGACAGCAGGGATCCCCGAAGTCTTTCTAGGAGACTTAACCCAGAAAATGAACAATTGTTCATCTCTAATAGCTTGATATTATCTCCCAGCAGCCTGAGGTCTGACCATTCTGGGCCATTCCATTCTCCTTTTGTCTGAGGTCATGCTCCTATACTTGTTACTACCTCAGCATCTTTAATTCTGCTTCTTTCTTCTGCATCTGTTGCTCTGTGTGTCTTCTTTGCCCTGTGGTATTTTCCATGTGTTAGGGAGGGAGATCTTGGAGTGGTATTAGGAGACTGATATGATCTAAATAAACAAAATGGAAAAAACTTGTAAATTAGGGCCTGTATTATAACTAATAATTTTGAAAAATTGTATACAGAATGATATATTAATCAGTGACAAACAGCACTAGTCCTCATTTTTATAGTCAACTAACAAAGGTAGACAAACAGTTCAGTGCAAGATGCGTAGCCATTTCAACAGATGGAACCATTAGAATTTATGGATTAAATAACAACCTTGGCCAAAGTCTTAGAGCTTCCACAAAGATTAGTTCAAATATACCATTGTTTAATTGCAAGTCACAAAAGAATAAATATTCCAGAAACAATGGGATAAAGTCCTAAGGATGTAAACCTAGCAAGAGTTCTTAGGTTATGACAAGCCCTTGATCCACAGAAGGCATTTCTAGCAATCTGGCTTAACTTCTGTGAAATCCTCTTGTTTGGAGGTTGTAAAGATAACCTGTGGATTGTGAGAGTGTCTGCAAACCACAGGCAGCAGCAGACTGCCATCATGAATATACAAACAACTTTCAAAACTGCAAAAATTGAAAAACTCCAACAACCCAGTTAAAATGGGAAGAAATTAAACTTTTTATGTAATGAGAATGCAGAGCTGACAACATCACATGAGAGCATGTTCATCCTCATTAGTACTCACAAGAAGCTCAACATGCAGGAAGTTATGAGTGGAGACCAGCAGAATGACTAAGGAAGGAACGATGTAAGTGCTGCTGATTCTGGAAAGAACTGAATTGCTCACACTACACTGGTGAGGTCGTAAAGTGTTACAGGCCCCTGGAAAAGAGGGTAAGGATTTCTTCTTACAAGTATGATCATGCACCATATAACCCATCAGTTGAACTCTTCAGTAGTTATGCAGACATTTGAAAAGTTATTCTAACAGATGAACTGGATCATGAGTTGCTTCACAAGTCATAAGCCTATCATGTGTTGCTTTTCTCATTCTTGTGCTAAACACCTTCCAGGAGAAACCTAAAAGGAAGGGTTTATTTTGACTCACAATTCAGAGGTGGCAGTTCATCTCGGTGATGGAGGGATGATGGTGGGAAGGTCACAACATTGTTTGGCAGAGCAGGAAGGAAAACACTTGGGCCTCAAAGATACATAGTGTATCTTCAAGGATCACTTCTAGCCACTTATTTATAGTAGTGTGGCCATATATCTTAAAGATTTTACAACCCACAGATTGTGTCACTCTCTAGGAACCAAGTGTTCAGAATCCTGAACCATGGGGGTCAGTTCACATCTAACCATAGCCAAGCCAAACCAGGACCATCTGTGATGTTATTCATAGGAGCTAGACAAAGTGACAGGTGGGCACTTTGTAATTTTATAACCAATAGAAGGAATAACACAGAAAATAAGTTGGCTAAGTGTCCATGGAATGCTCTAAGTTGAAGAACACCCCTCTTTAAGGTCATACACTGAATGATTGCATCCACATAACATTTTTGAAATGAGAGGATTCTGAAATACACAATGGTGATTGACAGGCAATTGATCAGGAGAATGGGAGTGGGACAAGAAAGAGATGGTTGTGTACAAAAGGACAACAGGAGTCTGTGTCTTTGCCTGTGTTGGTTGTAAGTTCACATTATAGTTTTGTAAGTTATCCCCATGGTGTGAATTTGGATAGGTAGACCATGAAAATATTATTTTCTACACTTCATGGGAGATCTACAGTTATGTCAAATTTTAAAACTTTAAAGGAAAAACTCTTTACTGTTTTTGCTGACCCGTGGACAATGTGTGACCTTCAGCCCTAGCAGGTGAATTTAGCTGGTGGGCACTCTGACTTGAGGACCTTTGTGAAGCTATAAGGAGATGCCTCTGGTGTTAAGTGCAGGCTGTTACTACGTTTTAGGTTGTGGTACTTGTTACTGGCATTCGAGTTTGCACACTTCTTTAACCTGATTCTCAACTGAGAAGCACTCAAGTGAGAATGCCCTGGATCACTAGCATCCTTAGGTAGGTGGTATTTTTCATTTAAAAGTGAACTTTAGTGTTTTTAACCTGAGATGATCCATTCAGTGTTTATCTTAGTCACCTCTTGAATATTCTTACTGTTTTTATTTGTAGTGCCCACAATTTTATCAGCGAGCATCCCGTTTGTCGGAGTTCACATGCTGTTGTCAGTCCTTCTGTTCCCTTCTATTTGGTGTGAGCTGTAGCAGAGCAAGGAAAGGCTGTGTGTAAACAGAACATATGGCTGTAGGGAAAGAAAAGAGGGTCCTGGCAGCTGCTGGATTCTCATAAACACACTTTCACTAGCACACACCACTCACACACCATCCCCCCCCCCCATCATTTGGGTCAGAATGCCCAACTCACATGTCTTTGAGACAGCACAGGGGATATAGATGTATGCCTCTAAGTTTCGCTTTTTACATGGGTGCCTTGATCTGGACTCCAGGTTTTATGCTTGCACAAGAAACACTGTATCCATTGATCTATCCCTTCAGCACCCAAAAGTTTTAGCTCTAATCTTAACAGATCCTTTGTCCTTTTTATTTTATTTTTAACCATATGTATGTGTTTATGTGTGGTAATGTTTGTATGACTATGTCTGCTCATGTAGGGTAATGTGCATGTGAATATCAGGGCTTGTGGAGACCAGAAGAGGCCATTAGAGCTGATCCCTTGGGACTGGAGTATTGGGTGATTACAAGCTATGTGATATGAGAACTAGAGATCAAATTTAGGTCCTCTTGAAGAGCCGTGGTGTGCTTAACCACATAGCAATCTCTTCAGTCCCTGGGCATGATTTTTTTTTTTTTAACGAATTACATGAATGGGCATGTGTGTGCGTGTTTGAGTATATGTATATCATGTGTGTGCAGGGACCTGATGATGTCAGAGAGGTGTTAGATCCCCTGGTACTGGAGTTTTGAGTGGTTGTGAGCTGCCTTTGTGTGTTGGAAACTGAATCCAGACCATCTTCAAAGTAACACATTTTCTTAACTGCTGAGCCACCTTTCAGCTTCCCTTACCCTCACCATACTCCAAGACGTAATACTTTTTGGCAAATTTTTACTAACGATTAGTTTGTATTTGACTGTGGAAATTTGTAATTCTTGCTTATCTTCTTACAGCCGTATTAACTGGGTGTTCTCATTTAGAGGAATATTTATTTTGTTTGCACATCATCAGCACACTAGCACCTCAGCATTCTGTGACAGTACAATTAGTAGCTTATTAATGATCACTTTTATGTAGCAGCTCTGTTTGGGTGGTATATATTCTTGTAGCTTTTACTTTTGTGATGAGATACCTACAACTTAACATCTTATTAACAAACATAATGGGAACTGTAATATATATTTGCTTATTTATAGATATGTATTTGGTAACCAGTGGTCTGATAGCTTTTATCTGTTTCTTCTTATTTCTTACTGCGGTTGCTATGTACCTATGTTTAAGGCTTTAGTAGTTCAAGATGAACAGTATGTGTGTATGTTGCCTCTTTAATAGTTTTGCTCTGTGACTAATGTACCTAGAAATCATTTGCTTATGGGAGATGCTCATCACTGTTCAAGATTACCCTGGTGCTTTCCTTCATTCCTCCTCCTCCCACAATCGTCTCATCTATGTTCTATATAAAGTACTTCATTCATGTTTCTGTATAACGGTTCTTAGGAAAGAGATCCTCTTTGCTTGTTATATTTTATTTTCTTTCAAAACCACAAGAGTAACACTTTTCCATTCTACACAGTAAACAGCTTTTACCTTTTTTGAGTGTACTGGAACTGATCTCATAGCCTTGTCCATTTACAGTGAATTATGTTCTACTGAATTATGTTCTCAGCTCTAATTTTATCTTTTGATAATATTATGGCTGTGGAATCTTATAGAACTTAACCGTTTGATATCCACTAATGGCATTGTTTTGTTAACAAGTGTAGTTATTTTCTTTCTCATTGCTGAGTAGTCTGGATGGAGCACTCATGGTTTAGTAATTTACCCATTGAAACATGTTTTCTTTATTTTTGATTATTAAACGAAGAGTCTAGTTGATGAATATCTATGTGAGGGATTTTGTCTGCAAGTAAGTTTCTGTTTTTCTTAATGGGATAAATTACCTCCTATGATTGATGAGTCACATGATTATGTATTGTATTTTTAGTAAGAAATTTAAAATATTTTTACAGTACTGCAGCATTTTACACTATGTGTACTGGAAAATGTATAAATTATGTCATTTTTCCATGGTTACTAACATTATATATGCTATTAATTCTTAGTGTAGGTATTCTAATTTTTTTTATATTATTGAAGTTTGGTTTTTTTAAATATTTATTTTTATTTTATATGAATTGGTGTTTTGCCTGCCTGTGTAACCGTGTGAGAGTGTCAAATCTTAGAATTACATACAGTTGTTAGCTGCCATGTGGATGCTGCAAATCAAACTCAGGTCCTCCAGAAGAACAGTCAGTGCTCTTAACCGCTGAGCCATCTCTCCAGTCCTGAAGTTTGGTTTTAATTTTAATTTCCTTAATGACTTTGAACTTCTTTTCATGAGTTTATTTGCCAGTTATAAGTATTGTTTTTGGTTAAATGTATTTTGATGCCCAATATTCTGCATTCTCAATCTTGGCCATGTAGTGATTCATACTCCTATCTTACTGTAGCTTTAGTGTGTGTTTCCCTGGTGAATTAGGATGTTGACCATCTTCTCAAGTGATTATTGATTTTTGTGAAGTGTTTGTTCAGATCTTTTTAATATCCATTATTAAGTTGACTTACTGGTATTCCTGTAGAGTTCTGAGGCTTATTAATTTCTTGCTATTCTTTTGTGAGATATATATTTTGCAGATATCTTCTATTTTATGGTTGAACTTTTTCTTTTTTTTTTTTAATTCTGTTACGAAGTTTATGATATATTATCTCTGAGAAGTGATCATGGATATCTTCTGAAATTAGTTGAACACAGAAGGTGTAAATAAACTAATCAAACAAACTTAACATAAGAATTCATTGAAACTGCTGTAGATCTTTATATAATATGACACCACTGAAAGATATTAATATTCAGGTGATTCATAGTACATACTACACATTTTCTTTAAAAGTATAAATACAAGCAAAAAACATTAAAACAATAAAGGCTATTCAGGTTGCCAATTAATGACATAGTATAGGTCTCTTTTGTAAGCCCATGCTATAAAACAATGTATAAAAATAATAAAACACATTGAAACTACTTATTCCAAGTACATCTTTTGTAATGATACTATTTTTTGTCAATATCCTTTATCATTAGAACATATTAATTATATATAATAATCTGTTTCCTTATAACATTTTATACATACCATAAAATATTTTGGTCTTATTGATTACCATTTACCTTTCCTTCCATTGACTTCACTTCCAATTTATATAGCATAGAGAGAAAAAATTTTACTCAGATAACAAATGAATAAAAAATTCTCATTATGAAAGTAGAAGAATTAGGAGGTAGTAATGATTTTTAAGAAGTATTAACTTTACTTGGATAGCAATTTTTAAATAAAACATCATCATATTAAATGATAAGAATATGTAAAAAAAAAAAAAAAAGGAGGTTAAGACACCATGGAAGAAGTTGAATGGGTGTGGTATAGTGAATCTAGATGGAGTTAGGAGAGGAGTAAAGGGAGAATTTATGCAAAATACATTGTATAAATGTATAAAATTCACTGATGTATTAAAATATTATCAATATAGAAAAAAATAAACAATAATCTTGTAATTTCTTATTATGTAAGCTATTGATAAATCATCTAATAGCTTCTGATATATTTTCATTTTCATTTTAATCAGACTATCTAGAGTTCTGTTTCCTGTGGACTACTTAATGTTCCATTGTATAGATATGTATTTTATGGAACTTTATTGAACAAGTTTTCAATTGAGAAACAACTTGCAGTATATACTGTTATTGAAATAAACTGTGCTGGAAGAAATTAAAATAAAAAGTCGTACTGAATTACCTTATTCATGAATCACTTTGCCTTTTCCACAGTGTGTAGTCTTGTTAAAGTAAGAACATAAGTTTCAGACTTTGCTATTTCTTTTTTTTTCTTCTTTATTTATTTTGTGTTTATCAAAAAAACAGTAAAATGAATTTAAAATGCTTAAATGTTAACAATAACTATAAAGAAGATAAAAATCATGAGCATGACTTATCAAGGGTGATAATTCAAATAAGATTGCTACACATATATTTACTTTGTGTTCAGCTTTCCTTCTGAATTTTTTTTCCCATTCCTGTATATCTTTATTCAAGGTCCCTTCCCCCAACCACCACATCAGGTCATTTTACTTCCCTGCAACTCCCCATCCCCACCCTGGGCAGGGAGGAGACAGTCCTATGGTCCCACTGACCCAATAATGCTTGGATTAGTCTCCACTCTTGGCCAAATCCAGTTTTGTCCACCCTCCCTGAAGAGTGAGTCAGGTGTTCCTATAGTTGGAGTGGGATCTGAAGGGTCAGTCCAGGGTGTTTCTGATCCCAAGCTGTTCAGTGGTTGTGGTTTACAGCTTGGGCATGCTTGGCTCTTTTTTCTTGTTTGTTTGTTTAGAGACCACTAATGAGTGAGTACATCCCCTGCTTATCTTTCTGAGATTGTGATACCTCACTCAGGAGGATATTCTCCAAATCCATCCATTTGCCTGCAAATTTTAGGATATCTTTTTTTCTTACTGCTGAGTAGTATTCCATTGTGTAGATGTACCACAGTTTGTTAATCCATTCTTCAGTTGAGGGACATCTAGGTTGTTTCCAGGTTCTTGCTATTACAAATAATGCTGCTATGAACATAGTTGAGCTAATACCTT
>PVIH01022933.1:0-26016 GCA_004025045.1 Sigmodon hispidus | reverse complement strand
AAGGAAGAAATTAAGAAAGAAATCAAAGTCTTCCTAGAATTCAATGAAAATGAATCTACAACGTATCCAAACTTGTGGGACACAATGAAAGCAGTCTTAAGAGGAAAATTCATAGCGCTAGATGCCTATATGAAAAACCTTGAGAAATCCCACACTAGAGACCTAACAGCGCAGCTGAAAGCCTTAGAACAATTAGAAGGGAACTCACCTAGAAGGAGTAGACGGCAGGAAATAATCAAATTTAGAGCTGAAATGAATACAATTGAAACAAAAAGAACAACACAAAGAGTTAATGAATCTAAGAATTGGTTCTTTGAGAAAGTTAACAAGATAGATAAGCCCTTAGCCAAACTAATCAAAAAACAGAGAGAGAGTGTCCAAATCAACAAAATCAGAAATGAAAAGGGGGACATAACAACAGACCCCCAGGAAATACAGAGAATTATCAGGCCATATTTTGAAAACCTGTACTCCACAAAAATGGAAAACCTAGAAGAAATGGACAGCTTTCTGGACAGGTACCATCTACCAAAATTAAATGAAGATCAGATTAATTAACTAAACAGGTCTATAACCCTTAAGGAAACTGAAGCTGTCATTAAAAACCTCCCCAAAATTAAAAGCCCTGGTCCAGATGGTTTCAGTGATGAATTCTACCAGACATTCAAAGAAGAATTACTACCATTACTCCGCAAACTATTTCACACAGTAGAAACTGAAGAAATATTGCCAAATTCCTTTTATGAGGCCACAATCACCCTAATACCCAAGTCACTCAAAGACACAACAAAGGAGAACTACAGACCAATTTCCTTCATGAATATTGATGCGAAAATTCTCAACAAAATTTTGGCAAACCATATACAACAATGTATAAAAGATATCATCCACCACGAACAAGTAGGCTTCATCCCAGAAATGAAGGGCTGGTTTAACATACGAAAAACTGTAAATGTTATCCATCATATAAACAAACTAAAGGAACAAAACCACATGATCATATCCTTAGATGCAGAAAAAGCCTTTGACAAAATCCAATTCTCCTTTATGATTAAAGCCCTGGAGAGATCAGGAATACAGGGAGAATACCTAAATATAATTAAGGCGATTTACAAGAAGCCAACAGCCAGTATCAAACTTAATGGAGAAAAACTCAAAGCAATCCCACTAAAGTCAGGAACTAGACAAGGATGTCCTCTCTCCCCTTATCTATTCAATATAGTTCTCAAAGTTTTAGCTAAAGCAATAAGGGAACAAAAAGAGATTAAGGGGATACAAATTGGAAAAGAAGAAGTGAAACTATCTCTATTTGCAGATGATATGATTGTATACATAAGTGACCCACAAAATTCTTCCAAGGAACTGCTACAGCTGATAAACACCTTCAGCAATGTAGCAGGATACAAGATTAACTCAAAGAAATCAGTAGCCCTTCTATACACTAGAGATAGAAGAGCTGAAAAAGAAATAAGGGAAACATTACCCTTCATAATAGCTTCAAACAATATTAAATACCTTGGAGTAACTATAACAAAAGAAGTAACAGACCTATTTGACAAAAATTTTAAATCACTGAAGAAAGAAATTGAAGAGGATATCAGAAAATGGAAAGCTCTCCCATGTTCCTGGATTGGTAGGATCAACATAGTAAAAATGGCAATTCTACCAAAGGCAATCTACAGATTCAATGCACTGCCATCAAAATCCCAACACAATATTTTTTGGACCTTGAAAGAACAATACTCAATTTCATTTGGAATAACAGGAAAGCCAGGATTGCCAAAACAATCTTACTCAACAAAAGAACCTCAGGAGGTATCACCATCCCTGATTTCAAGCTATACTATAGAGCTACCGTAATAAAAACAGCCTGGTACTGGCATAAAAACAGACTTGTGGACCAATGGAATAGAACTGAGGATCCAGACATTAACCTCAAAACCTATGAACACCTGATCTTTGACAAAGAGGCCCAAAATATCCAATTGAAAAAAGATAGTATCTTTAACAAATTGTGTTGACATAGCTGGATGGAAGTGTGCAGAAAAATGCAAATAGATCTGAGCCTGTCACCCTGCACAAAACTCAAATCTAAGTGGATCAATGACCTCAACTTAAACCCAGCCACTTTGAACTTGATAGAAAAGAAAGTGGGAAATACACTTCTACAAATTGGCAGAGGCGACCACTTCCTAAATATAACACCAGTGGCACAGGCACTAAGACCAACAATCAATAATTGGGACCTCCTGAAACTGAGAAGCTTCTGCAAAGCCAAGGACACTGTCAATAGGACAAAACGACAGCCTACAGAATGGGAAAAGATCTTCACCAACCCTACAAGTGATAGAGGACTGATCTCTAAGGTATATAAAGAGCTCAAGAATTTAGAGCCCAAAACCTTGAATAACCCAATCAAAAAATGGGGTACAGATCTAAAAAGGGAATTCTCAGCAGAGGAACTACGAATGGCTGAAAGACACCTGAAAAAGTGTTCTTCATCTTTAGCCATCAGAGAAATGCAAATCAAAACAACTTTGAGATACCACCTAACACATGTTAGATTTGCTAAGATAAAAGGCACAGATGACAGCCTATGTTGGAGAGGATGTGGAACAAGGGGGACACTCCTCCATTGTTGGTGGGAGTGTAAGCTTGTTCAGCCACTTTGAAATGCAATATGGCGGTTTCTCAGAAAATTGAGAATCAATCTCCCCAAGGACCCAGCAATACCACTTCTGGGTGTATACCCTAAAGAAGCACATTCACACTCCAAAGGTATTAGCTCAGCTATGTTCATAGCAGCATTATTTGTAATAGCAAGAATCTGGAAACAACCTAGATGTCCCTCAACTGAAGAATGGATTAACAAACTGTGGTACATCTACACAATGGAGTACTACTCAGCAGTAAGAAAAAATGATATCCTAAAATTTGCAGGCAAATGGATGGACTTGGAGGATATCTTTCTGAGCGAGGTATCACAAACTCAGAAAGATAAGCAGGGGATGTACTCACTCATTAGTGGTCTCTAAACAAACAAACAAGGAAAAAGCAAAGCATGCCCAAGCTGCAAACCACAACCACTGAACAGCTTGGGATCAGAAACACCCTGGACTGACTCTTCAGATCCCACTCCCCCTAGAGGAACATCTGACTCACTCTTGAGGGAGGGGGGACAAAACTGGATCTGCCAGGAGTGGAGACTGAACTAAGCAATATTGGGTCAGTGGGACCATGGGACTGTCTGCTGCCTGCCCAGGGAGGGGATGGGGAGTTGTGGAGAAGAAAGAATGTCCTGAAGTGGTGGGAGGGGGAAGGGACCTTGAATAAGGATATACAGGGATAGAAAGCATGACTTCTTTGTTCAGAAAAAGAAGAAGAAGAAGAAGAAGAAGAAGAAGAAGAAGAAGAAGAAGAAGAAGAAGAAGAAGAAGAAGAAGAAGAAGAAGTAAAAAAAATAGGCACAGATGACAGCCTATGCTGGACAAGTTACGGAGCAAGAGGAACACTCCTCCATTATTGGTAGGAGTGTAAGCTTGTTCAGCCACTCTGGACTGCAGTATGGTGGTTTCTCAGAAAACTGGGAATCAATCTCCCCAAGGATCCAGCAATACCACTTCTGGGTGTATACCCTAAAGAGGCACAGTCACACTCCAAAGGCATCAGCTCAACTATGCTCATAGCAGCATCATTCGTAATAGCAAGAATCTGGAAACAACCTAGATGCCCCTCAACTAAAGAATGGATTAACAAACTATGGTCCATCTACACAATTGAGTACTACTCAGCAGTAAGAAAAAATGATATCCTAAAATTTGAAGGCAAATGGATGGATTTGAAGAATATCCTCCTAAGCAAGGTATCTCAAACCCAGAAAGATAAGCAGGGGATGTACTCACTCATTAGTGGACTCTAAACAAAAAAGCAAAAAAAGTGAAGCATGTCCAAGCTGCAAACCACAACCACTGAACTGCTTGGGATCTGAAACATCTTGGACTGACACCTTGGATCCCACTCCATCTAGAGGAACACTTGACTCAGTCTTGATGTTCAGGGGAGGAAACTGGATCTGCCAGGAGTAGAGTCTGAAATGAGCAATATTGGGACCTTGGAAGCTTGGGACCTCTTGCCCATGCTGGGGAGGAGATGGGGAGATGTGGAGAAGAGAGAGTGACTGGCTGGGGTGGGAGGGGGAAGGGACCTTGAATAAGGATATACACAGATAGAAAATGTGACTTTATTCATAATAAAAAATTTTAAAAAAGAAATCCACTAGTTTGAAAGTTAATTACAAAATACAATTTTGTTTTAAAAATTGAATGTGAATAGAGATACCCTCTAAGGGGAGACAATGTTGTTTCCAGAAGACATGGATTATTAGACAAAAATCTCAATACTGTGCATAGGGCATCTCCCACAAGTGCTTGGCCAGGGAAGCTTCAGAAGCTACCAAAGTAACACAAGACACTAACATTGTTCGTGATTGCCTGCCTTAGCCAGATGGCAAGACTCTGCTTCTGAAGACAGTACACAATTCACTTGCAGGAGAAGAATCCATACCAAACCAAGAAATTTCCTGTCTGCTAAACAGATTTTATGTTGCTAAAAAAAAAAAAAAAGTTATTAAAGCAGCTAGAAGAATCAATGATTCTTACCTATTGTGGTCCCTGCATGCTACAATACCATCCTGTAAGGCAAGATATTTCTAACTACTTAATAGTGGCATAACTGTTATGGAAGAACAAACCACTATATGATTATTGGACTTGAGGCCTGCTCCACATGAGGAAATTTCATTCCTGGCACTGTAAAGCCTGTCAAAAGACCATGGGTGGGAATCAAAGGTCTTAGATGAGAGCTTACTATTGGTAATTTTCTAAATAATCATGTTGTGAAAATACCTTTTAAAATGTGTTTATATCTATAGATATGGGATTCATTCAGTCTTGATAGAGGAGCATTCTTTTACAGTGATCAGTGATTGATGGAGTGACACATAGCTGATCAAAGTGCTAATGACAAGTGACTGTAGGTGTTCAGTCCTAAAGAGAAAAATTCACAGCTCTCATAAAATATCACAAAGTGTGTATTAAAAGTATAAAGAAGAAAGTAATACTATGAATTGCTATTTTCTGCTCATAACATAACTGTTACATTCATAAACTTATGTAGCCATGGTTACCTGCCCAAGACTTATACAAGATCAAACCAGTCAAAATCACAGCATGACTGAAGACAGGCTTACAAAACCAACCCTTGCCTGAGCACTATTGGCAGCCAATAGTGGCTGGGAGATGGATAGTCACTTTTCTGTGGAGATTTAACCACTGGTAGACAGCCCATGATCTAGTGTGCAGCCCTTCACACACAAGTCCTTGGGCTGCATAAATTGGATACAATGGTGTATAAAAAAAAAAAAGAGGAAATTTGACCAACTATAACAATGATTTCTTCCCCTAATATTACTCTGCTAAATGAGTATAATACTAGACTGACTCCTAATGATTTATCCTTACCAATAGATTAATATATCTCTCAACCTTCATCAGAGAAGATTCTATTTGCAAAAGAGGGTGAGTGTCATAGAAACCCAAAACAGGCAAAGGTGCAGAGAATAAGAAACTGTAGAATGTTGCTCAACACTCTATGTGCCATCTAGAGCACACTCTCTCCTCCCAAGACTCAGGAACCACTACAGAAGAGGAGTCAGAAAGAGTATACACTGTAGGTAGTAGATAACAATAAGGAAACTGTTTCTATACACAGCAGGACAGTTGCATCTACGAACTCACAGTAGTTGAATGATAAATTGGTCACAAATAAAAACAAGAAAGGAATAAAGCTTCCTAGAATAGAATAAAATAAAACACAGCATCAAAACCTATAGCACACAATAAAGGGAGTTCTAAGAGGGAAGTTTATGCACAGGGGTCTGAACCCAATCATATATTCACTAGGATATGTCTTAATACTTTCTAGTGTCTACCATCTTACCTAATACTTAAATGGTTTTTATTGTACATATCTCTTTGGGGACATGAGTAAGGGTTCTCTAGAACACAGAGCTCATAATGGATTGTTGGAAGAAAGGCTATATGCACTTCAGCTCTTACTAGTAGATGCTGTGGGTACCTTTCTCTAGCTGTTTTACCCACCTCACACTCAGCCTCCCTGAGTATTGACTGAGAATAGCTTATAATTTCTGATTTCTGGCCTGAGAAGCTGAAAAACTCCCCCTTGCCCACTGCTCTAAAAGGTAGTGGAGCAATCTGTGGCAAAGGATGCTGGCTTCTTGCCTCCATGTAGACTTAATTCTATGAGTGTGACCTCTGCCCCAGAGCTACTCTCAAAACTAGGTGAAGCTGTAGTGCAGAGCCCACATCCTTCTTCCTCCATCTTCTGAGAGCATCCGCTCCTCAACACCTACTTTATCCACCCCCAGGAACCACTCTGCTTCTATAACCATGACAGTTTATGGAGGAATAATTCAATTGGGTTTACAGTTCCAAAGGAATAATGGCCTATGATGGCAGAACAGTAACCACTAGCCATGGCGCCAGGCACAGGCAGCTAAAGGCTCACTCTTGAACCACAACCACAAAGTAAATGGACAGAACTTGAAATGGTACAAGTCTTTAAACCCTCACAGTCTGCCTCCAGTAGCATATTACCACCAACAAGGCAACCCCTCCCCCCAAATAGCACCATTAATTGGGGATCAAGTGTTGAAATGTCCAAGGCTACGAAGAACATCATAGTTCACCACAACCACTCTTGCCAAAATCTGTCCATAATGTTTGAGCCTGAGTACAGTGAAGCTGTGTCTTAGTTAAGATTAAGGAAGAACAAATTATTCCAGAGTTTAGGGAAATGATTCTGGGCAGGAAAATAAGCCAAGACAAAGTCCTGGTTGTTTATATTCCACACATAAATGAGGTCACACAGTACTTGTCTGTCCATGATTTGTTTGTTTCATATAACATAACTCCAGTTCTATCCACATTGCGGCAAGTGGATGGATTTTAGTTTTCTTTACAGCCTAACAGTATCCATAGTAAATATGGACCATGTCTTCGTTATTGACTCATCAGCTGATGAACTCTTAGACCATTTCTAATCCTTGGCTGCTGTGATTGGTACTTCAGCAAGTAAGAAAATGACCAGAAAAGGCTAGAATGCTAACATCATGATTTTTTCCTAAGTATTCTTGACTGTTTGGTTTACAAAACTTCTTCATTTATTTTTCAAGTTCATTGTATTTTATAAGCATCATTGCTTTCCAGTCTTGCCTGACACTTACATCATCTTGATTCCCCGATATGCCTTCCAGTGCTAGTTCATGCTTTGTGATCTTAACTGTTTACTTCTCTTTAGATGCTATCTAAATATTGTATTTAAGAGAAATAATCAGAGGTCTAGGTGACTTTATCTCTTCTGTGTTTAATAGTTTGCATTGATATTGTTTTGGGGGTCTCTATGTGCTGATTTATATATGGTTCTCCTGCTTCAACATCATCAGTGCTGAGATTGCAAGCATGTACCACAATATCTAGCTAAGATTCACCAATTTTCTTAAAATGTTAGAATCAACTTCAAGGCTCAATGCATACCAGGTGAGCACTCCACCACTCAGCTACAGTCATGCCCTTGATTTTTTTATGCCCTTGATTTTTTAGAACTGCCTTAACTTAGTACTTGAATCAGTCAGTAGTGTTTGAGATTTTTTTGAACTTCTAATGGCTCAAGCCAATTTGAAAACCTGTGAGCCATTTATTTCTGGCTTAGCCTTACTCCTAGGGAAACATGAGAATTTCTGTGTAATAATGATTTGTTTTGCTTCCTGTAAACAAGATTTATTTCCCAACACCTTTGCCACTAGATATTAATATTGGAGCAATTAATTATCTGTGTTGATCTTAAGTAGCTATCTTGGGATTGTCTCCCCAAGGCCTCCCCAAAACTAATAAATAACCCTTTTCAGCACTTTCTTCATGAAACTGAGATTTAAGCATTAGTTCTCAGATCCCCTGAACCAACCACAGCACAAAGACCCTTAAATTTTGTCTCTTGATTTATAGAACTGAAGACCCAGGAAACAAGCCACTACTCCCCAATTGCAGTCAATAGGACAAATTATGAAGTACAGATTAGAAAAAATAATGGACTGAATATGGACTAAATTTTCATCCTATATAAGAGAAAAGTGAAGGCAGAAAAAAACAGAACCACACAGAGCAATTGGTAAGATCTGGATAATCTCTCTCTCTCTCTCTCTCTCTCTCTCTCTCTCTCTCTCTCTCTCTCTCTTTCTTACACACACACACACACACACACACACACACACACACATCATTATCTTTTCACTCACACAATCCCTCACATCAAAGTCCTATCACGTGCCCTGCATGCAGTTCTCCATCCACAAGGAGGGCTGCACAGATGAGACAAAAAAGCTCATCACTCTGTGCTCCTCAGTCATCATCATACCGCTGAGGAGAACAGAGGGTGTACCAAACCCAGTTCCTTCTGCCAAGCCTAGAGTTCTTTACCAGCTCACTTTAGAGTCTTCCCACACACAACCAAGAACATAACAGAGGGGACTAAATATCTGAGGCCATCCGACCACACCCACACCGGGGTCTAAAACTTTTATAGACTCTAAGTGGTTTCTCAAAGTACAGGGGTCAGAATTACCAGGTGCTTGCTTAAAAAGAATGTGGTTCTTAGCAAAGAAACAGTGTTTCAAGGGAAGGGGCTCCTTTCATTGACCAGTTTCTCAATTTTCTCCTTCTTCCTACTGGTAATCTCATAGAAAGCAAATACACAGCACAGAATGCCCATACCCTGACCCCTGCCTCCTGGGTCACCAAGTGACCTTGTCACCAAGTGATCTGAGGCAGTCACAGCTCAAAAACACTGTCAGACACTCTGAGACCTACTTGGGCTGCAGAAAGCTGTGGCAGTGTCTTTGCAGATCTAGAAGACAGTGCCCCCACACACAGTTGGAAACCTCTTCTATGAAGAACCCTGAATGTCACCTACTCCTCTTTAGTCATCCTGCAGGATTCTAGGATTTTTCGGGGTACCTTCCAGGATGATGCATCTCCCAAGTCCCCAGATCTCTGCTGGTAGAGCACTTGTTGGAGTACCACCTCCTTCTGACTCCTTACACCCTGGCCTGGACAATCTCTCCCCTTGGGTAGGAAGCCTAGAACAGTTCTCTCCAATATTCCTCTCTTCTGTGCAGTTGCAAGTCAGGGTCTGAGGCACCAAATGCCACCTCAGCATCCCAGGCCCTTCTCTGCAGACACAGGATGAGCTGAGGCTCCTGTCTGAGGAGGGAGCACAGCTAGGCATCAGATAGAGAGCGCCTAGAACACCGTTCCTTCCCCCTTTTCCCATCCAGAGCAGTTTCCTACTAAAACTGAGTGGACAACATGAGTGAGTCAGATTGTCTAAGAACAGGTATCCTCTAGCACTTTCTAGAAAAGCCCCCCCCCCCAATTCATAGAGCTGGAGTAGGGCTGGAGAAATGTTCCCACATGTGGCTTCTCAGCTCTTTGTCCGGGACTCTAGGTGAGGTAAACATTATCCCATGGTTATATGTGGAGAGAGCAGTTAGGTTGGGGATTTGGAGGCAGAGGTGACAGGCATCATTCCAGCCTCACCTGGTGAAAGAATCAGGGAAACTCATGAGTTCTGTCACCTCATCTATGGGACAAAGTCTGTTGAAACTAAGTGGCTTAGTATTATCTAGCCAAATAGAAAGTGGCAGTTTGTGTTTTAATGAACTAGGGATTTAACAGCAGCTGTGGTTTGTACAGCAGTTCTTTCCTGTGACTCTGGGCTCTTCCCTTTACTGTGTTTACTTCTTGTCTCTTCCTCCTGGTTTTGTTTTTTTCAGTAAAGTCTTTTATCACAGGCTTTCTATGATGTCAGATGTTTGTTTTCTCTACATCATACACTTCTTGATTTTGTTTGGTTTGGCTTTCATCTTGTCTGTTCTGTTGATTGTTACTTTGCTGTTTAAACAGAGTCTCACTGTGTAACTCTGGCTGTCCTGCAGCTGGCCATGTAGACCAGGCTGGACTCACTCTCTGTCTCCTGAACCAAGCATGGAGTCTGGGATAGTGTTTTGTTTTGTTAATTTTGTGTTTTTGACTGACTCTGCTGTTGGTTTTTGCTTTTGTTTCAAGAGAGAGGTGTTTTGGTTTGGTTGGTTTGGCTTTTGAGAAATGAACTTTCTATGTTGCCATGGTTGGCCTAGAACTTGCTATGCCCTCCAGACAGGCCTCATGCTGCAAGGATCCCAATGCCTTGTAGCATATTGATTTGTTTTGGCATGCTGAAGGTCAGACCCAGAGCACCCCACATACCTGGCAAGTGTTCCTTCCACCACAGATTTACATTCCCAGCCCCTTACCTGCTTCTCTCTCATCTCATAATCTCTGTTGGAATGTGGACACTTTAGGTAACTGACTGTAGCAGTTCAAGGTCCCAGTCTCCTCCTCTAGGTTTGCTATTGTTATTTCTCATTTATTTAATGTCCAAAGTTACTGTGAACTGACACCAGAAGGGCTTTGTTGTCCTTCTTGACTGCACTGATAATCAGTCTCTACTCAGTGCAACTGACAATTGTTTGAACAGCCCTCTGAGAAGCTACAAAACAGACCCATCCATCCCTGTCTGAATCCTTTGAGGACATATTTGCTGCTGGGATGGTCTTGTCTTGACCATGGTCATTTCATGGTCTCTTCTGCTCTCTAGATTCCTGTAGTCTGGGCTGCTACATTATCACAAATCCATGACTCTGTCTGTACCAGCCTTCACTGCATCCTCCACAGTTCTTGGTATCATGGGGCTTCAAGGTCTTCATGCTCTATTGCAAATGAAGTCAGTTCCTTTGGGAAAGGATTGAGAACTATATTTTTGGTCTGTTTTTGGCAAAAGTCTCCCAGATAAAGCAGCAGAAGTGGCTGTGAAAGAGGCAGTCTTCCCTCTTAGTGACCTCCCCGCAGGACAGAGCATGGAGGGATGGAGACAGAAATATGCACCCTATCAGTTTCCTTCCTGCTATGAAACCAGGAGCTCCATCTAGTCAAGGGGGAACAGACCCATCAGTTCTCAGCACTTCACAGAGCTAGAGCCTCCATTCCTCAGGGGACAGAACAGACAGCAGTGACTCCTCTACCTCATGAGACCCAGGCTTAGCTCCGGAGGTAACCGAAGGGGGCGGGGGGAAGAAACACACACACACACATGTAGACACACACAGACACACACAGAGACAGACACACACAGAGACACATGTAGACACACACAGACACACCACACCCAACACACACAGTATAGCCATGGAAGAGGAAACTGTGTATCCCCAGGTTGCTGCAACTTGAGTGCACTCTCTTCCAGGCTTAGGGTGGTAGAGGAGAAATCCTGGTCCTCACATCCACACCCTCATCTTCTTCCTTATTCCTCACCTATCTACTGAAATAGCTGCTTAGGATCATTTCCAGGGTCTTTTCTATCCATCATTTACTCTTTCACCAGTCTCCCTGAAGAATAGTCATGGTGTCTTCACATCATCATGTTGGAAGTCCCATCCCATTCATTTTCAACTTTTATGATCCTACTGTTCACCCAGAGGCTAGATTTCTTGACAGTGGAACTGACCGTGTGGCAGATGCACTACATCCCTGTGCCATTGGTATCACTTATTTGTAGTTTAAGTTACTTTTCCCATAAAGAAAGACTTTTGCATTAAAGGAACAATAACCTGATTACTTAGAATATTTTTGTTTTAAATATTTAGTCTGTTCAAATGAGTAGTTTAAACTGTATTTTTATTCCAAGGAAAAGATCAATGCTTATTATGAATTCTGGATGGTATATATAGATTAACCAAAATTATATGTTAATTATATTGTATTACAGTTACAGTATGAATTATACACAATAAAGGCAACAGGTCTGGGATACATCTCAAGGTAAAACATTTGCTAGCATACATGAATGAGGAGGTAGGCTCAAATCCCAATGCCACAAAATAAATAAATGAATAAATAAATACAGAAATAATGAAATACATTTGCTCTAAAATGAAACAATTTCTAGAAGGAAAAGACTATATTTCAGCAAAATCAATAAAGGAGAAATACTACCTGCTGGAAATAATTTTTAAGAATAAAGAAAAAGGTCAGGTGTAGTAGCCCACACCTTTAATCCCAGAATTTAGGCACATAGGAGGCAGAGGAAGACAAATCCCTATGAGTTCAAGACCAGCATGTTCTGCAGAAATAGTTTCAGGCCAGTCAGAGTTATATAGTGAGATCCTGCAAAAAAAAAAGAAAAGAAAAGAAAGATTTGATGAATAAACATTAAGCTACTTGATATTTTTTAAATGGCAATAAGTTAATTATTAATTAATTTAAGAAAATTTTCCTCATTAAGTGAACAAGGATAATTTGATTAAAAAATGAAAATATGAACACCATATGTTCCTGAAGGTTGTATTTGCTTGGGGAAATTTCAGCATGATTTTCTCTCTCAATACACTTTTCTGCATTGTGTGTGTGTGTGTGTGTGTGTGTGTGTGTGTTATTATACAGCTGGACATGGAGCTCATGAGGAAAACACTTGCCTAGCATACACAAAGCAGTGGATTCAGTCTAAGTCTGAGATTGTTTTAGGGCTGAGGGTACAAGGCCTTGTTATGCTGTTAAAGCTGACTTTAGCCTCCTAGGCTCAAGTTAGTATCCTCTGTCTCTCAAGTAGTCAAGATGATGGACATGTGTCACCACACCTAGATCCAGATACTTTTAATACTAAGAAGCAGTTGGCTTCCTTTATGCTCATTCTCCGTTTAATTAAGAGCACTTAGTAAGCATTTCTTGGTGCTCAATTGCAGGAAATTGGGGAATGGATGGAGGCAACCGGAGTGGGGACTCTGAGTTCCTCCTCCTGGGGCTCTCAGAGGTTCCTGAGCATCAGCGCATCCTGTTTGGGACGTTCCTGTCCATGTACCTGGTCACAGTGCTGGGGAATGTGCTCATCATCCTGGCCATTGGCTCTGACTCACACCTACACACTCCCATGTATTTCTTCCTGGCCAACCTCTCCTTCACTGACCTCTTCTTTGTCACCAACACAATCCCCAAGATGTTGGTGAACCTTCAGTCCCAGAACAAAGCCATCTCCTACACAGGATGCCTGACTCAGCTCTACTTCCTGGTGTCTTTGGTAGCCTTGGACAACCTCATCCTGGCTGTAATGGCATATGACCGTTACGTGGCCATCTGTCGTCCCCTCCATTATACTACAGCCATGAGCCCTAAGCTCTGTATCTTGCTCCTCATCCTGTGTTGGGCCCTATCTATCCTCTATGGTCTCATCCACACCATCCTCATGACCAAAGTAACCTTCTGTGGGTCTCGGAAAATCCACTACATCTTCTGTGAAATGTACGTCCTGCTCAGGCTTGCGTGTTCAGACACTCGCATCAATCATATGGCGCTGATTGCCACAGGCTGCTTCATCTTCCTTGCTCCTTTAGGATTTATAATCGTATCCTATCTCTGGATTGTCAGAGCTATCCTCAGAATCCCCTCAGCCTCTAGCAAGTACAAAGCCTTTTCCACCTGTTCATCTCATCTGGCTGTGGTGGCCCTATTCTATGGGACACTTGGTATGGTGTATCTGCAGCCCCTACATACCTACTCCATGAAAGACTCAGTAGCCACAGTGATGTATGCAGTGGTGACACCTATGATGAACCCTTTCATCTACAGCCTGAGGAACAAAGACATGCATGGGGCTCTGGGAAGACTTCTAAGGAAGCCGATTCAGAGATCAACATGAGGGTTGTTTGGGGAAAGGGAAAATGAAGTCGAGTGCATATATCCTTCAATATGTGCAAAGCATCATCATCTTATGTGTTATGCAGGAATGTTTAGACACGTTGCCTGCTCTGAATGAAGCTATATGGTGATGGAATGACATGTAAGTAAACCCCTGCATACACCCTGCATCTCACCAGCTTTGGTAATAAATAAGATCACACTAAAGCCAATACTAGAATATTGCAGGGTTGTATTTTTCAATGTGTCTGACTATAGGATCACATTCTGAGCCTTATCTAGATATACTCAGTTATGCCATAGAGGTATTTCTCATATTGTCTCAAATACATCAAATGCACAAATGGTGATTGATTAAAAGGTTGGTCACTGGGCTACAGTGATTTAGAAGAAATTCTTTAGAGATGAATCAATAGAGACAGCAGAACTTAAGACTATAGAAAGCAAAGATCAAATGATGTAGAAGTTATTCTGCTACTCATCACATTCTATTAAGACTGGCCAAGTGTCTCTTAAAACCTTCAAACTGGGTTGTAAGCATGAAGGTGCAGTTCATAGCCTATTGTGAGAAATCAGTAAAATTGCATGTAAATGAATCTAACTCATCAGCTAAAATGCAGTATTCACCATGCTGACTTAAAGATATGCTTCTGTCTGTTTAAAATAAAAATTCAAGGGCTGGAGAGTTGACTTAGCAGTTTAGAGCACTTGCTGTTCCTAGAGAAGCTAGGTTCCATTCCCACATGACAACTCACAACTGTCCACAACTCCAGTTTTAGGGAATTCAACACTCTCTTCTGGCCTTTGTGGGAACCAGACACAGATAGACATGCAAGACATTCATATGCATAAAATTAAAATAATTTAACTTTTTAAAAATAGATGATAAAAAATAGATAGATAGAAGATAGATAGATGGATAGATAGATAGAAGAAAGGAAGGAAGGAAGGAAGGAAGAAAAGATGCTACATTTGAGGATGAAGTTCAAGGTAGAACACTTGCCAAACATATATGAAGATATGATTTATAGAGAAAGACAGAGAGAGAGAGAGAGAGAGAGAGAGAGAGAGAGAGAGAGAGAGAGAGGACTAAATCAAATGCACATCAAAGCTTGAAAGTAAAGGGTTACAAATGGGGACACCTTTTGAGAAGACATATCTTAAGTAAAATGGTACTGTACTAACATCAGACAAGAGACTTCAAAACAGAAAAGAGAAGGCTGATGTCAGCAAGATGATAGAATAAAAGTTTCCATCTCTCTGACCTATATTATCAACCAGCCATAGATGAAAATGCTCTGGATCCAACCTGATTTGCATCAGCCTGCTAAAGTATAAGCAAGGTGTAGAGTAGATATTGAAAATTGGAATAAAAAATGTCTCTTTACACCTATGTCCAAGTCAAAACAATGTAGAAAGAGATCCCCTCAAGCTATAAGCTCTCCCATGAAGAAAAGAAAATGTTCTAGAGCCTCATTTTTCCAGGGAAGCTATCCAAGAGGACCACTCAATCAGGCCTCACTCAGATCTTGGCTACTGCCCAGCCTGTGCATCTCCAGGCCTGCTAAGTAGCTCACTCAGAATCATCAGCTGGACTGAGTGATGAATAAATTTTTCTGTCGATGTTAGTTGGCACAGCCATATCTGATGGGAACAACAAAAGCTATAAAGCCAGCAAGGCTACATAACAAAGATCCAACAAAGCCGAGTCCCGTGATGACAACCATGTCTCGTTTAGTTTTGTTTTCCACGTGTTGCATGCTTGGGGGGGGCTTTTAAAATTTGTACTATTTGGGGGATATTGGGTTGATGGGAATTTTTCTAATGAATCAATTGTGCCTTTTCCAGGGAATATTGCTCCCTAAACTTCGCCAGAAAAGTTGTGAGCATAATACTCTTCCCAATTTTAGGGACATACCCTTGAAAGTCTTCTTTATGCCTTGGAGATTGTGACATGCATAAAGAAACCAGAGGTCTATGAGATATTCTTACAACATATGTGTCTTTACTCAATCAGAAACAAGATAATCGAAACGAAGTCAACTTAAGCAGTCAACAAGATTCAGTGTACTAGAGGATTGGGCCACAAATCTCTTTCCACTATATACTCAGACAATTATGTGGCATATACAGCAACAAAGTTAGATTAGCTGAAGTTACCTCTGCCCTAAACAAGGACTTATATTAATGATCAAAAAATGGAGTGGAAAGAGGGTAAAAGTATGAGATGTCAGGACCTCCCTTTGTTGGAAAAGTTAGCTCATGCAGAGCCATTGTAGTGTCATATGACCAATGAACAAAAATGCTAAGATTAGACTAATAAACAAATCTTTTAAATATATAAAATATAAACATTGTATGATGCCAGAAATTGAATAGTAACTGAAGCAGCTTTGGCCTGAGGATTTTTCTTGGGGACTCTGACCACTAAGAGTTAATACATTGCTCAGAGCATAGCAATCTGCCCAGGCTGACTTGGGGATTTTCCTTCTGTCTAGCATCTTTGAAGCCATAAAAGCTGGCATCCTGAGACTAGGCTGGCATATGCTTCTAGATTCTTAAAATTTGGGTTATGTGGTTGGTGAGTAAAAATTATCATAAAAGATAACTGTTTATCAATGATGACTAAACTTGAAGGGAAATGATTATAAACAACTACTCTGCTTTGTCATAGTTTATCAATGACACAAGAAAAAAATAGACTCATGTCTGAAAACAAAATCATATGATCTATGTTTTTGGAACAACATGAATCTATCCCAGATTACTGAATTCGGTATAATGAAAAAGTACTCTGATTACTAATCAGTCACCACCACCACGGCCTGACATGCTTTTTCCTTTGCCTACTCCTTGCCTCCTCTCTGGAAACTGTCAACCATTAAAGCACACCCTCACCAGTCTACAAAGATAGAGAGCAATGACTCCTCTATATTTCATTCACCAACGTGAGGCCATGGAGGTCTAGAAGAACCAAGAAAACATGGTGACAGAATGAAACGAAGTTCCAGTGACCATCTTCATGCTTATTTAGTCCTCAAATGTCCCCCTGAAGACCACATGTTAAAGACACAGCCCCCATTCATCAGTGTTCAGAGGCTCAGGGAGGTAGCTGGGTCATGAGGACTCTGCGACTCTGCCCTCATGAATAGATTAACCCATTCATAAATGTATCACTGCTGGATACTGAGGGAAGACTTTGTTACAAAGTCAGGTTCTCCTGCTTTGCAGCCACTCTGAGCAGAGCAGTTGGCTCCTCCTTCCTCTCCTACATAAGCAATTGAGCTAAGTGACCAGGGGCTGAAACAGCGGCAGGCAAGCACCAGCATTTCTTAGAAACCTGGGATGCCATTTAGCTTGGGCTATACACACACACATCTCTCTGAGCATCTAGCAACCTGTTAGCAGTGTAGGAGCCTACCTGCTCTGAGCTGCACCTGCACCTGCACCTGCACCTGCACCTGCACCTGCACCTGCACCTGCACCTGCACCTGCTGTAAGAATGGGAACAAGTCACTTCATGTAACAGTCCTCTGATTATGGGCATTCAAACTTGTGGTGATATGTTATATATTTAATAAAACCTGGAATATCAAGAGAACAGCCCACAGTCAAACTAGGCAGAGGTAGTGCACACCATTAGTTTCATCATTTGGGAGGCAGATATCATTCTAGATCTCAGTGAGTTCAAGGGATAACAAAGCAGTGGTAACTCAGACTTTTAATCCCAGTATGGGGATCCAGAGGATCTCTGTGAGTACAAGGCCAAACAGCCAGGCAGTGATGTCACACACCTTTAATCCCAGCATGGGAAAAGACTTGAAAGACTGAGAGTGGTAACCTGTGCCTTTAATTTCATAACTCCAGAGACAGAGATCTTTCTGATTTTCTGTGAGTTCGAGGCTCACTACCAAATAGTAGTAGTTCATGCCTTTAATCTTAACCTGGATGTGATACAGCTGGGCAAAGAAGGTATGCAATGCAGGCATAGGAAGACAGATGAGGCATTAGAAGCGACCAAGAGCAAGGCTGAGAAAGCTGGACGATAGCTGGGTGAGATTTGACAGAGATGTTTCTTCTCTCTGATATTTCAGACTTTCTCCAATATCTGGCTCTGATTTTCTTTTATTACAACCAGAATTCATGCACCACAAACTCTTCCTAGAACACTGTCCAAGATCGAAGAGTAATAGGCTTATCTACCTAAACTGGTTTTGGGTGCATTCACAATAAGGTTAAGTGTGTTCTCAAAGGGAACATATAAGGAGAATTCTCTATACCCCACCTTATGTCCATGAATGGCTGATTAAGATCAGACCTGTTACAGGAAGAAGCATGTACAAAGAGCCAAGGCTGTATAATCTGTGTATGGTGACCAAAAGAGCAAAGGGAGGGTATTTGAGAGTGTTTGGAGGAAGGAAAAAGGAGATCAAAGTGGTGAAGTTGTATTATTATCTTAAAAACTAAAAGAAATAAATTGTTAAAACACTCTGTGTCTCAGCAACCACATTTTTCCTTCTCTTAAACTCTGTAAAAGGAAGCCCCAGACAATAAGTCAATGCCCTTGATGCCCTCACTTGGGTAACCTATTGTCACCTTGATGGTCTCTCTGGCCAGCTTTACCACTTTTGCTTTGAATTACCTTGCTGCTTCTGCCTTTAAATAAGGAGGTAAGAACCTAGAAATACCTAACCTAGACCATAACTTCCGGTAACATGTAGGGCGCGGTTGGCCCTTGCACAACTTACTGGAACATTGCATCATGTTCCCTAGCTATTGCACCTGCACCACTTATGCTAATTAGGCGCTGAGTAGTAACCTATCCGATGTGATCCCTGACTATGCTAATTTGGCACTCCTCCTTACCACCTATCACCAACTATATGCTAATGAGGCATTACTTTGGGCGCCAATCATATAGCTACACGCATCCCATTTTCCCTATATAAGCAGACTCCATTTCAGGCACAGGGTCTTCCTTCCACCATTCTATCTCAACTGAGCTGTACTCCAATAAAGTGTGAGCCAAGAAGAATCGTGTGTGTGGTGATTCGTCATTCTGCAGGCCAGAAAGCGGCTCGCCACAGTAACAACCCTCTGAAATTATGATCCAATATAAATATGTTTTTCCTATAAGTTTTTTTATTTCAGATATTTTTTCACAGTGGCATAAGCTTCCTAACATTCTATTCCTGAGGAGGGGAGGGAATAGTCATCTTCAGGAGGTCCATTGACCTACACAAGGACACAAATAAACAACTAAACAGAAACCAATACAGTAATAAAATGTGAAGTTCAACCAAAAGAAGCTGGAAGAAGAGGAGGAAAAGGAGGAAGAGGAGGAAGAGCGAAGGAGGAGGAGAAGAAAGCATAACCAGGCTACAATCCACAATCCTAGAGAAACAAAGTAACCAAGAGGACACTAAGAGGGAGGAATGTATAGATTGCTCTGGGAAGGGGAAACAGATGAGATCTCCTGGGAGAGTGGGAGGAGTTAGAGGGGAGAAGGTGGGGGATGGAAACATCAGCGATCAGAGTTGGGGGAGGGCCAGAGGAGAGCAATGAAAAAGATATCTTGATGGAGGGCACCATTCTGGGGTTAGGAAGAAACCTGGTGTCAGCAAAATACCCAAGAATCCACAAGGATGACTCCAGTTAAAACTCCTAGAAATAGTGGGAAAGGTACCTAAACTGATCTTCTCCAATAGTCAGGTGGTGACCACCCTAATTGTCATCATAGAACTTTCATCCAGTAATTGATGGAAGCAGATGCAGAGATCCACAATCAAGCACTGGGCTGAGTTCCAGGAGCCCAGTTGAAGAGAGGGAGGAGAGACTATACAAGCAAAGGGGGTGGTCAAGATTATGATAGGACTGGGAAACTTGAGAGAGAGCTGGCCTGAGCTTGTGGGAGCTCATGGACTAGACCGACAGCTAGGGAGCCTGCATGGGACCAACCTAGACCCTTTGCATGTGACTGACAGTTGTGCACCTTGTTCTGTTTGTGGGTCCCCTAGCAGCGCGACCAAGATCTGTCCCTCACACATGAGATGGCTTTTTGAACCTACTCTCTATGGTGGGATGCCTAGTTCAGCCTTGATGCAGGGGGGAGGAGTTTGGTCCTTGCCTCAACTTGATATGCCATGTGTAGTATGAATTCTGCCACAGCCATGCTTTGTTGACTTCCCTGGGAGCCCTTACCCTTACAAAGTGGGAGGAGGAAATGGGAAGACAGGAGAGAAGGAAAACTGTGTTGGTACATAAAATAAATTTTAAATTTTTAATAATAATTTTAAAAAGAACAGTAGTGCAGAGCTGAGTCACATAATAACCGAAATGAAATAAATCAACAAAGAGCTTCAAGAACCAGCCTGATCAAGCATAATGAAGAATCATCTATGTGAAAGTGGATCATTTAGAATTACCCTGTTAGATGAACAAAATGTAAATAAAAAATGAAGTGGAGTGAAGAATATCTGTGGGATTTAGGAGCATCATTCAAGTGAACCAACACTCACATTAAGGACTTTCTATGAAAGAAGAGCAGGAAGGGGGATGTTGGGAGCATAACCTTTAAGTCCTTATACCAAGATCTCCAGAGGAATCAGTAATGTTAAGCTTTCAGGATTGTCTTTCCAGGGGAAAAGATAAAACATATGCTCTTTCATCCAGAAATCTGGGAATTTGAGGTGATTTACAGCCTGGTGATCTGTGTCATCTGTTAGACTAGACCATATCAAGCTCTTACAACAGAGACTGGAGGTGGCTAGCAATCTAAATGAGCCTGAGAGCCAGAGGCTTCAAACGAGGACCAGAGATGGCTAATAGCACAAATGACTTCCATGCCATCTGTATGGCAGAGACCAGGACAGATTCTTAGGCCCTTATGCTAGTACAGGTAGCCTTTCTCTAGAACCCATCTTCTTGGAGGAAATGACATGTACCCTGTATTGAGTTGAAATGTAATTATGAATTTTGTGCACTGGGGATTGCATTATACCACAAAACTTTTGGGGTTTTTTTTTTTGTTTTTTTCAAATTGTACTGAGCTTAAAGTCATTCGGAATAAACTGCCTGATATTAGACTCCCTGAAGTCTGATCCAGGTTGATAAAGTCAATGTGTCCTGGGTCTCCATTCTGAAGAGAGAAAACTTAGCTCAAGAAATGCCATTTTGTATTCTAGTAGCCATAGAGATAAAATAGAGTTCAGTTCCACATTCTTGGCAGGTGCTTGCCCAGTTCTAGGAGAGAATGAGCTGGACACCTGGATGATCCAGGTGGGGTCCAGGACTAAAAGGAGTCTTCCATTTTAGAGAACTATGCTAAACTAAAGCAGACAGAGCCCTGAGAAAGATTCCCTCACCCAGTTCCCAGAGACCATAGCTAGAAACTACTGTTCACAGAGGGGCAGCATGACCTAAGTTCCAACTGCAGAATCCATACCACCCTGGCCCCGCTATCTGACCACCAAATGCTCTAGTCAAAATACACCACCATCATTCCTGGGCCCAGATTCAAGGAGAAATTCCCCAGATTATCTGCCAGTACACAACCTTGTACTAGAGCAACCTCAAATTATGGTTTTTCCCTTTAAACATGGCTGTTAAGCTCCCCTTAGGAGCCCCTCCTGGTCTTGCTATGGCAAGAGCTGGGGGGTTCCATGCCATGGCTTGTATTTACCTAAATAAACCTTGCTGTTGCATTCTGGACTTCTCTAGTCTTTGGTGGTCTCTTTGGGGATCAGAACTTGGGCACAACACATTCCTATCTCTTTGTGGTGTTTGCTCCCCTGTATGACACCTGCAGGGACCCTCACAAGGGAGGGATATAACTCAGTCGGCAGAGTGGTCACCTAGCATGAGTGAAGCCTTTGAGTTCAGTCCTAAACATGACATAAAACAGGTAGATGGCACATGCCTGGAATTCTTCTAGCACTTGAGAAGTGGAGGCAGGAGGATCATAAGTTTGAAGTCTTCCTCAGCTACGCAGCAAGTTTGTGGCAAGCCTGAGGTATACAAGACCCTGGAGAGGGAGGGAGGGGGAGGGAGGGAGAAGAGGATGATGAGGAATGGGAAGGAAGTGGAAGAAGTGAGATAAAAGGTGAGAGAGAACAAAGTATCTGTTTAGTTTAATTTTTAAAGATTTATTTATTTTATATGTATGAGTGTTCTTCCTGCATCTTTGTATGCATACACCATGCTTGCTGGGTGCCCTCAGAGATCTGAAGAAGGCAACAGGCTCAGATCCCCTGGAGCTGGAGTTAAGGATGGCTATGAGCCATTGTGTGGATACCGAGAATTGAACCAGGGTCCTCTGCAAGAGGAACAAGGGCTCTCAAGCACTGAGACATCCCCAACCTCAAAGAAGGAACTGACTTTTTCTTATTTGTTCAAACAAGGTCTCACTACGTAGCCCTGGGTGATTTGGAAATCAGAGAGATTTTTCTGCCTTTGCCTCCAGAGTGTGGGGACTAAAAGCATGTATCACCACACCTGGCTGAACAGACAATTTATGTTTAAAAACAAGACTGGGATGGCATTAACAAGAGGGTAGAACAGGTCTGTATTTTCTCTCTTACAGCACAGGGGCGGAGGTTCAACTGGAAGATACCCCAGAAAAGAATACTTAGTGAAAACACCAAAATTAGAGTTAAGCTGGAAACACCTATTTGGATCACAGAACCGAAGCAAAGGAACATGAAATCATTAGCAGAACAAGAACAATCTTCCACATTTCATCATCTTCCCTGGAGCTGGCATGGCGACATAAAGAGAGGCATCCACAGAGCCCACAGTTTCTACAGTGAAGAAAGATAACTAAAGACAAGCAAGCAGCCCCCTAGCACTCCTAGACACCTCCCAGGAACCCCACTTGGACTTTCTCATGGTGAACACTGTGGAGTAATTGGCACAGCTAGTCCACCTGGGCCAGCTGGAAACAGACAGGACCCATTGTCTCATCCAGGGCCCAGAGCTTGGTAACAGCCACAATTGAGATGCCCAGTTAAATGCTTTTAATCTTGAGATTAACAAGGGAAAAACCAGTTCCACTATTTTGAACCAAATTTGAAGCAAGCTTTAATTAAATACTGGTCAGAATTGAATTTGGTCAGGGACACTCTCTGGAATTCCCAGCAAGTGGCAACAAGACATATGTTGGGAGGGCTTTTTAAGGAAAAAAAAAAAGCAAACAAACATTCAGCCTCTGTATTTCCCTCATGTGATTTTATTGTTTTCCAAGAACTACAACTTCCAGAATCCCATAAAGTTACCTGATCATGAGTAGGTTGATTTTTAGTCTTATATTCTTCCCTTGATTTGTATCCTGGGTCAAATTTTTGACTCTGATGAGTACTTTTTTATATTAGGATCTAATAACCATAACTTAATGGTACCCAGATAGGAATTATAATATAGTTGAGGCATTAATTATGTAAGAGCCAATGGTAATTAGCAGAAAAACTAAAGGACTGATGGTTGACATCAGATTTACTATCTAGAAGGAGTCTGGAAATAGTGGGGCACCAGCCATTTATCTCATCTCAGGTTCCCTTTTTGTAATATTTCTTTGAGTATAATCAGATTATAATCCCAAATGGTTTGTATAGAAACAATGATTTTTTTTCTCTTAAAAGCATGTAGTACCTCTTTTTTTCTTCAAAAAGCAAGCCTAGTGGCCCATCATACTGTAGAATTATTGTAGTAAATGAATCTTCCTGTAGATAAGCCTAGGCCCATTTTTCTGGTTTGCCAGTTGCATTATGGGTAGCTATTTCATCCCATTGCCAGGCATTTCAGCCTAATAGTGGAGTGAGGAACAATACACTCTCTTCTGTAACCCCTTCCAGCTGAAACTGGGGTGCCATGGGGCACTAAAGGCTGAAAGACTAGTCAAAGGCTGGGCAATGGGGGAAATCATCAGAAGCATCTGGTTCACTGACCCATCTGAAGAGACAGGGAGCAATTCTATTGGCTGAACTGGTTCATGTCAGCTTTCAGCAAAGTCCAGAGCTCAGCAGTTTGCAGTACAGGACCACCTTGGATGATGCCTGTCAGCCAATGGGAAATCTGCTGAGATAAATATATCCAGAGACAGAAGTTAAAATTAGGAACTTAAAAAAAAAGAAATCTTACATTTGAAACTTTCAGACCCACAGTCCTAGTAGTTGGGGGAGGGGAGAAGTCTCAAGACCAGGGATGATCCCATTATCAGAAACAGACAGGTGGGGAAACTTAAGCTGTACTTATCTGGAGTCTGTTTGACCTGTGACAGGTGGATTCAAATATTATGGCTTCTTGGACTCCCTGAAGCTTACATGAATTTTTAGTTTACCAAAAGAGCTCAAAGTTCTAGATACAGTAGCATTAATCTGTGTTGAATTCCACGTTCTGAAGCAGCTGTATTAGACTCATACATTTGAGTCCTATCACAAATTATAGAATTATAGCTTTGAGTTAAGAAGCATGGACTTTTTTTTTCTCTGTCCTGAGATCCAAATATATGTTTTTAGCCTAATGAGATCTATCTTTAGGTTTATATTTAGAAGATAGCCAAAGGAAATTTAAAACCTTGAGCTTGTGACAGAATCATAGGTAGTCAGTGCTCTACCAACTTGTCAGAACCCCAGTGATCAATGTAAAACTCTAAGCCTTTGAAATCTTAGTATAACAATAGCATAGAAGGGGAAAGAAATTTGAAACATTTCCCATTTTTATATACCTTAAATCATTTTCTTATACCTTTACAACTTGAGATGCTCAGAACGTATTTAAGTTTTTATATCCTCATACCTTTATATGCTTTATAACATTTTTTGGACCCTCATAACTTGCATGGACTTTAATAAGCTTTTTCTTTAATCTAATCATTTACCAGAGATGTAAGTACTTATTATTGAGATCAGTCATTGAAAGGCATGTTTCTTTAGTGAACAGTTACATCTGAAACCTGTTTGTCTTTTAATATGAAGCCTATTAACAAGGCAATCTCGTCTGTATTTTCTTAACAAGAAGCCTACTAGCTCCAGATTACCTAACAAAGTGACTGGCTGTAGCCTTGAGGGAAGGAGCTAGTTGCTATCTGGTGCCTAGATGACAATGTTATAGTTAGCTTAGCCATCAATGCCATCAGAGATTTGAGAAGGATAAATTATACCAGAGAGTATAATCCTAACAGCTTATGTATCAATTAAAATGGCAGAGATTGGTTCATTACCTACATGGTTATTGTTAGGATTTTGTGTGGATCTGGCACAATATGAATTACCCAGTTAGCTGGCTGCAGGTGTCTGTGAGGGCCTCATGGGGACACAGTGAAGGCTGTGGTTATGATTAACAGAGAAGGTGATGATAACAGAGAAGGTTAGGATAGCAGGGAAGGGGGAGGGGAGAGAGAAAGAGAAAAGAAAGGAGAGAGGGAGAGATAGAAAGGAAGAGATGGAAATGAGGAGCACTTCGAAGAGAAACAAAGGCAAGAGAGAGATTCAGCAGCAGGAAACTCCTCTTAAAGAGGACTTGACATCAGAACTCAGAAGAGGAAGTGGTGTCACAGGACAGAGGTACCAGGACAGCATCAGTCTTTGACTTCCAGCCCCAACAGACAGAGGCTTCCCTTTGGAAGAGGAACATGGGACTGACATTACTTTGCCTAGGTGAAGTGGGACAGTCAACTCTCCAGTATCATGCTTGTCCACAGTTTGGTCATGGCAACAGGCAAAGCATTAGAGCAGTCTTTCCCAATGGTTAGCATTACCATAATCCAAGTGGGATCATCATTGTACCCCATTATCTTCTTGGAGGCCTTGGGGGTCATTACTAGGATTTGGGAGTCTTTGTCTTTGTAAAGATTTCCAAAGCTTGCATTCACCTGGAATGTACCTGTCAATCATGCCCCTGGGTGTGGCGATGCAAACATGGCCCACCCACCCCTTTAAGGAAAGGGCTCACACGAATGCCCGCCCCTTCTTCCCCTTCCCCCTTCTTCCCTCTTCTCTCTCTACTCTCTCTGCCCCATCTCTGCTCCGGTACTCCGGTGTTGAGATTCCATTCACGAGTCACGTGCAAAAAACTAACAGCCCTAAGCACACATAGGTACTGGGGACCCCTGTTCCAACCCTCCACCAGAGACCACCTTCCATCTGCCTTGTCGCGGACCATA
>PVIH01022932.1:0-26014 GCA_004025045.1 Sigmodon hispidus | reverse complement strand
TTTTTTTTTTTTTTAAATTTATAAATCCAGATGTGTTGGCACATGTCTTTAATTTCAGTACTTGGGAGGAGAGGCAGAGGCAGGTAAATCTTTGAGTTTGAGGTCAGCCTGATCTACTGAGAGAGTTCCAGGACAGCCCAAGTTACAACAAAAGCATTTATAGCTGAGTGTGGTGGTGCGTGCCTTTAATACCAGCACTTGGGAGACAGAAACAGGAGTATCTCTATGAATTCAAGGCCAACATGGTCTATGTAGCAAGTTCTAGGCTAACCAAGGCCACATAGTAAGGTCCTGTCTCCAAAAGACAAAACAAAACAAAAAAAACCAAACCTACAAACCAACACCCATTTGTACTGTAAAGGCTAAGAGTCTGAAATCATGTTGTACCTTTATTTTAGAAAGGGGATATTTTGTGTATTAATTGGAGAACTATCGCAAATGTCTAATTTTTTTAAGTTTATTTTCTTTTAAATCAAGTATCTTCTTTGTTTAGGGTTTTTAAGTTGTTTATGGGGTTGTGCTGAAATCCTCACTATCCAAGCTTTAAATTACTTGAGATTGAAGCTCCAAATACCTCATTCTGTTCTTAGCCACAGTGCCTGTCAGCCCTGTTCTATTTTTGTCCAACTGTGTCAATAAAGAATGCTGGGATTGGCTTGTCTCACTCGTAACATTCTAGGTTTGTCCAAGATGAAGCATGGTCAGCAGTTCCCTCCTCCTTAGGCACAAGTTATCCCACTGGTCATCTCTGATGGACACTTTGATCCTTATATCCTTGCGGTAGTTAGCAGTGACTAGGTAGCCTCTCTGGGGCGCCCTGGCCAGGATCCTATGCCAGGCAGCCACAGTACTGGGATCAAGGGTGGTGCTGGTCTGCCTGCTGTGGAGTAGGTGAGTCCAGGAGATGTTTGTGATGGTGGAGCAGGTCTTATATGATCTTTGCAGCAGGGAGCACCTTTCCACACTGGGAAGTGAGCTCTGGACATTTGTTAGTCCTTGGCCACTGTGCCTAGCTTTTGAAAACCCTTGCCATTTGTTCTTTGGGACTCAGTAAGGAACAGATTTTAATTTGACAACTTATTGACCTCTGGTTTTTCTTCTGCTTGCTTGATATGTTGAATACATCTCCTTTCTTGTTCAGTTGCTGTGTGTAAATATTTGGTGGCCTCTCTCCTGTCTTTTCAGGGAAAGCTGCCAGAGTGGGTGGTGAGCCAGGAATCACCAGAGCTGTGACATCCAGAATCCAGGTAGGCCTGGTTCCTGAGCCCAGAGCTCTGTCCAGAGCTTTGCCTGCTCTGCTGAGCCTGGCACCCTGCAGCATTGGCTCTGCCTCTCGCCGACTTCCTTTCCTGTTACTGCCAGTGCTGCTGAATTCTTATGTGAATCTGTCAGGAAGGCAGCCTGCTTACCACACCTGCCAGTGCCAATGTATTCCTTTCTATTTTCCATGGAACTTGGGCTTTTATTTGTTCTTCAGCTTCAGCAGAAATTATACCCAATGGGACCTGTAGACCTCAGTGCAAAAGACAACTTATGCAGTGGGTTTATCCAGAGGCCTGCCTCAGTCTCTTGCAATGGTTTGGCTGTTGGGCAGTGGCTGACTGTCTTGACCCACTTTCTGCTGCACAGGTATGTGAGCGTCCACTCATGTTCTTACTGGATACTCCTGGGGTGCTGGCTCCTCGGATTGAAAGTGTGGAGACAGGCCTGAAGCTGGCCCTGTGTGGTAAGCCCTGGCTAGGGACGGGTGTCTCTCAGCCCCACTGCTGACTTTGAAACAGTGTGGACAGAGAGGTCATGCTCATATACCATATAGGAAGAAGGCCACAACTGTGAGCCATCCTGCAAGGAGGTCCCTTAGAAGCTTGAGGTTTTCTGCCTTCGACTGGGAAACATTTGGGCTTGGTGGGGCACATATGTCCACTGTTCCATGGGCTTACCTTAGCTACTTGTCTTCTAGGAACTGTGTTGGACCACCTTGTTGGGGAAGAAACCATGGCTGATTACCTCCTTTACACCCTCAACAGGCATGGGCTATTTGGGTGAGTGGCCATGGATGTGGGGGCTGCAGCTCGTTTGCTTATTCTGTCTAGGTATAGTTTTAGAAACAAGTCATTCAAGTATTATATAATCCTACATAATTACAAGTGTGATTTGCCAAGTTTTGACATATGACCACATCATATTGTCACAAAAGATAGTGGACATTCTGTTGGGTGTAGAGGATGTCCTAAATCCCAGTACTTATGGGGTTGAAGTAGGATCATAAGTTTGAGGCCAGCCTGGGCCACATAGGAAGACCTTGCTTCACTTCATCTTATCCCTAATCCCTTGTGGATGAGGGAAGTGGATGAGCATTCTGTCAATGAAACTGTACAACAGGATCCCTTTTCTCTCATCTGCCTTCCCCTACTGAGCGTGATTATGCTCTACATTCCTTCTGGTGGCTGAGCTCAGTGTAAATCCCCAGACATCCTGCACTTGGTTTATCTGTTCACTCTGGTGGACATGGAACATGTACAATTCTTGGCTGTCACAGTCAAATTTTCTGGAAACATTCATGTGCAGTCTTTTTGTGATGTGAGTTTCTACTTCTCTTGGGTAAAATGCAGGAGAATGTTTGGGCCAGTTTGTGGAGGGGAACTTTAGCTTCCTCAGAGCTGCTGAGCTGTTTTCCAGAACACACACCACCCAGCAGAGAATGGGGTCCCAGGAGTTTTTGATTCCTCTTTACACTTGTGGCTAGTCTTTTATTTTATTATTTTTGGATTTTATTATTTTATTTAATGTTTATGAATTTTGCCTGCCTGCATGTCTGTGTACCACATGCATGCAGTGCCTGTGGAGGAAGGTATCAGGTTTCCTAGAACTGGCATTATAGATAGTTGTGACCAGGCAAATGTGCTGGGAGTCTAACCCAGGTCCTCTGCAAGACCAGTAAGTGCTTCTTAGGCACTGAGCTATGTCTCAGCACTGGCCAATTTTAATTTTAGCCTCACGGGTTGCAGTGTTTGGTGCATATTCCTACTAGGTGATGCTGAACATCTTTTCCAGTGTCCATTGGGTACTGATGTGTCTTTTCTGGAAAAATGTCTTGTTCAAATCTTTTTCCTCATTTAAAAATTTTATTTTATTTTAGGTGTATGGGTGTTTTACCTGTACATATGTTTGTGCACCATTGCATGACTGGTGCTCATGGAAGCCAGGAAAGGGTATCCAGTCCCCTGAAACTGGTATTACTAGTGGTTGTGAACCATCATGCGGGCACTGGGAATTGAACATAGGTCCTCTGGAAGAGCAGTAAGTGCTCATATTCATTCAACCATTGCTCCAGACGCCCCCCTCTTTATTTTTGTTTTTTGAAACAAGGTCTCTTTACATAGCCTTGGTTGTCCTGGAACTCACTCCATACACCAGACTGCCCTCAGACACACAAAGATCTGTTTGACTCTGCCTCCTGCATGCTGAGATAAAAGGCATGAGCCACCATGTTTATTCTCTTTCTTTTATTTTCTTTTTATGCTGGGAATTGAACATGGGATTGACTACAGTAAGCACATGCTCTGCTGCTGAGCTACCTCCCAGGCACTCTCCCATTTTTAAGTTGCACTTCTTTACCTGTCTGAGGGAGAAGTCTAGGCCTTGTCTCTTGTTAACACCCAGGCTTCAGGGAATAGTTCTGGAAGTCTGACTTAGTAACTAGGTGCTCTATAATGTGGTGCTTCATATCTGCAAATCTGCCTGAATTCATGGAAGTCTGTTTTCCTCTTGCTGAGGGCCAGCTTAGGTCTTACACTTAGCTATAGGACCCTCTTCTGATAGGTACTAATACATGCTATGCATATGGTACAGCTATGAAGTTCTTATTTTGCACATGGATGAACAGTTGTCCAGAAACATTTGTTGAAAATTTCCTCCATTACTTGTCTTTCTGCCTTTGCTGAGAATTCATATTGTCTATCTGTCTGTGGATTCTGCTGTCCTGTTTGTCTTGGTGATAGTACCTTTGATGTACTTCAGCCTCACTCTTCTTTGAATTCGTTTTGTCTGTTTTTTCCTCCATATTCACATAATAACTTTACAGATTTATCAGCTTCTTCAAAGACCTATTTTTAAAGATGAAGCACTCAGAGGTAAAACAAAAACAAAAACATAAACAAAACCACTTGTGTGGCAGTTGCAAGGCCATAGGTTCAATCCTTAACACTACAAAAAAAACTCCAAAAAACAAAAAAGCTCACAACAACAATAAAAAAAAAACAAAACCAAAACTAAACACTGCTTTCTTTGGGAACACCAATTTCATTAAATTTATAGGTCAGTTTGGAGAAAACTTACAATATCATAACACTATTGAGTATTGCCTCTCAATGAAGACAGTGTCTCCATCTATTTAGCTCATTTTTAGTTTTCAGCAAACAGGTCTTTTACCTGTTTAATATATTTATGCTTTCATATATTTAATATATTTTCATATACTTAATGCTTTCATATTATCATATATGGCATTGCTATTTTAATATTGTAATTGATATTGATAGATTATGAAAATGGTTGAATTTTGAGTATTTCTGTTAAATCCTAGAATTCACTTTTTTTTAAAACCTAGGTAATCATGTTATTTATAGATAAGGGTTTTCTTCTTTTCTTTAAAGATCCAGGTGCCTTTCCTTTCTTTTTCTTGCCTTACTTATTGCTGTAGCAGAATCTCCAGCTTGGTGTTGCATGGAGTGATGGACAGGGGCTTTGTCTTGCCTCTGTATTAGGCAGAAGTGACTCCTATTCTTGGGTAGGATGTTAGCTGGGATGTCTTTCCAGAATGAGGAGGCCAGTCTGGCTGGAGGCCTATTGCTTTTATTTCCTGAAAGGATCTGCTTAGTGTTGTCAGTTTTCTTTATTTAAAATTTTTACATTGCCAAGGCCTGTTCTTTTGCCTCTGATGCCTTAGTGCAGGGATCACAGCAGGCCTCAGCACACCTGGCTTCACTTCCTCCCTTCTACCCTCTCTGGCATCTTCCACCCGTGGAGCACGCACTCTGATATTGAACAGTGCTCCCAGACCTCAGTCTCCTTGACAGTCTTACCATGTAACTGCGGCTGTTGTCAGATTTGTGCCCCTCCTGCTTCAGTCTTCTGAGGCCTAGGAATAGCTACAAATGTTCACCATGCCCAGCTACTTCACTGATTTCTGTTCAATCTTTTCGGGATTTCCCCATTTCCATGTTGCTGATTATATGCTCATCTGTGCTGTGAATCACTAAGATGAGTATTTAAACTTCCAGCCATTACTGGATCCGCCTACTTCCTGTTGGCATTTGCAGCTCCAGTTTTCTATACTTTGAGGATGTTATTAGGACACTATTACTTTGGATTCCTTTCTAGCTTGTTACCTGTGACTTTTTGTGAACAGGGTTCCCATAGCATCTCAGTTATCATCCTGCAGCAGCCAGGTCTCGTTTCTCTCAGCCTACAAAGTGTGTCACCATCATCATATGCTGCCTTTGCATGTCCTATGAACTCCAGAGATACTCCTGTTATTTCTTGCTGTGTAGACAGTTATTATAAGAAGAGACAGCCTTCCATGTGGAGCTAGCATGTTACATATATGGTGTTAGCTATCTTTGTGAGGACCCAGTGATGTTTTTACTTGTGTTTCTTGAACATAAGATTTTCTTTAATATTTACTGTGCACATCAGCACCAAATTCCTGAATGACTGAATTTCATCTGTTCCATGGTGCACAAAAGTCATCTGTGACCTCTCATCTCTGTCCCACGCTGGTGACTGATTCACTAGTGGCCAGACCCTTATGCACTGCTTAAGATACTTTATTTCTGGTTGCATTTGTAGTGTCTGTCCAGTCAGCCCAGCATCTTCTCTGGCTTGGTGTCTATCTGTCTCTATTCCACTGTTCTTCAGAGGATTCCCCTAGAGACGTTCATGTTCACTTCAGGCCTTTTCCCATGGCCTTTGTCACAGCTTTGTGACTGTTCAGTGTGCAGTTTAACAGCCGACTTGCTATTGCACTCGCCACTTACCATGCAGTCACCAACAGCTCAGCTGAAGTTGACGGTTCTCAGTTTGGCCTCTTCTGCTTTGAAGGCCTGATTACTCTTGACTTGGTACCAGGCATTTGAATTTTACCTTGTTGGGGTGATAAGTCTTTATTTTTCCATAAGAATTTCTGAACTTTCTGGAGCACTAAGTTTCCTGTAAGCATTCTGGTTCTCTCAGAAACCCAGGAGCTGGCTCCTCTGAGGTATGGGTGAGTGGGAATTCTCCTCAGGATTGGAGCCTCACAGAAGACTGACCTGAGCTGTGGACTTGCAGGTACGTGCAACACTACGGCCTGGGCAGTGCCTGTGACAATATCGAGTGGGTGCTGAAGAAAGTGGCTGTGAAGCTGGGCAGGACCCGGAAAGTGAAAGTGCTCACAGGCACAGGTGAGTGGTGCTGCACTATATGGCAGGGGGCCCTTGCTGTCACCTATGGGGACCCTTGGCCTTTTCTGGAGGACAGGAGTGAGACACAGAAGGGAACCCCTGGGCAGCTGCCCTGGTGTTAGAGCATGGAGGGAACTATGGAACTTTCTAGGAGGAAGGACTTCAGAGGTGGTCCTGACTGTGGACAGTGCTGGGTGGATATGATGCCTGTGTTCTTTCTGAGCATGGCCTGTTCCTCAGGTTTCACTGATGGTGCCCCGAGTGGTCTCTTAGGCCTGGGCTGTTCTTAGAGGCCCCTTTCTCATCATACCCTCTGTTCTCAGGTAATGTCAATGTTATCCAGCCTGATTATGTCATGGCAGCCAGAGACTTCCTCCGGACCTTCCGCAATGGGCTGTTGGGCCAAGTGATGCTGGACGGTGATCTTTTGCCTGCTTGCTGAAGACACTGACCCCTGAACTGACTGGCTGGAGTATAGGCTCCTACAGACTTCATGGAGCTGCAGCTGGAGTGTTTAATGCCTGGAACTGTCCCCTATCCACAGGCTCCATATGTTGGGACCCGAGACTCAGGCCCCAGCTCCAAAGGGCACTCTGTTCTCCTATCCACTAGTACCTGGTCAGACCAGTGACTACCACACCCGATCTTAGCCAAAAGGCCGAGAAGCAATACCAGTGACTACCATGGGCTCCCAGGAGTCCTGCATATGTGGCTTGGTCAGGAGGTTTTCTCTCAATCTCAAGGAGATTAATACTATCTCAGAGGAATCAAAGCTATAATCTATAATTTCTTTTAAAAAATTGAGTTAAAAAGACCCTCTTTTAAAAAAAATCTTTCTCTGGCTGTCTCTGATTTAATTTAATTAAATTTTTTTCTTTTAAACAAGGTTTTATTATGTGGCTTGGGCTGGTCTCAAACACACATTCCTCTTCTTCCAGCTTCTGGAGTGTTGGGATTAAACAGGTGTGTTCTATGACACCAGCATAAAGGTCCATTTTCTTATTGAGCACTTAATATTTTGAACCTGTAAATTAAATCCCCTTCCCTTAGTGAATGCTGTAGATTGGTAGATTAGGGACTAGGGTTCCTAATTCTTAAGTGTCTCGAAGTCCTGCAATGAGGAAGAAGCTTGCTACCAGCAGAGGGCTTTATTTCACAATGAACTCTTCACTGATACATGTGTGCACATACATCAACAGGAAGTTTGGAATAGAAAAGCTCAGGAATGTCCTCTCCCCTTGTACTTCAGAGCCTGTACCTCAGGAGGCTATCTGCTGTAGTCTCCCATTTACACAGGCCAGAGGATCACTGGAAGAGGACTACCGTCTAACCACCAGAACCATGGTGCCTATAGGTGTGGTGCAGAGGATGTTCCGTCATGGTGATCTCCATCTACCTTAGGCATCTAAAGGATGTTGCTGCCAGCAGCTTGCTGTCTAGAAAAAAACAGAGAAGGGCTGGTTGATAGAGACGGGGGTACTGTTGGGCCATCTGGGCTACACTTGCTCAGTAGTTCTGTTTCTTCTGTCTGGTATTGATCTGGCCTTCCCATAGTTGCCTGAACTGGTGTGCGCATGCTCACAAGTCTTTCTGCTTCTTGTGGATGGCTGGTAACAGGCTGGCCTTCCATGGTTGCCTCTTATGGCTGTAGTATGACAAGCCTTCTCTGATATTCTCCCTTCGCATCTTATGGTTTCTGCTGGTAGAGAAGGTATTTGAAGATGTGTGGCTATGACAAGTAAAAACACTCTGGAAAAGTCATATTGGTGTGTGAAATAATAATGAGAAGGTGGTGTTTCTCTTATGTCCAGAACTAACACATGATGCTCTGATACGTGAAGGTCTGGTCCACATAGCCCCTCCTCATAGGTGATTGACAAGCTGAAGACGCTCTAGTGGGTCTTCCTATACCAGACTTGATGGTACCTGCTTTTGAGGCCCTGGGTGAGCTTGGCCCTTAGCTTGCTGGTCTTGGTATTGAGCTTGGTCTGTAAGAGACAGAGAAGCATCCAAGTTTGGCTGTGCCTAAGAGCACCGGCAGTGTGGACAGAGGGTGCAGGGAGCTGCTCCCTGCCACTTGTTGGTCATGAAAATGCTTGGCTAGGGTCTTGCCAACACTAACCTGAGGTTTGCCAGGCTAGCATTTGTATACTGACTGAGCCCAAAGGGCTCACTCCATGGGGCAAGGATGTGCTGCTGGGGACCCCTGGAGCAGCAAGGAGTCAGTATGCCCAAATGTCGATCCACGTAGGGACTATAGTGTGTCTCTTTGAGGCTACCCTGGGCTTCAGCTCTGTTCTCAGGATGGATATAGATGGCCAGAAAACTTTTAGTAGTGTTACCCCACACTTTTTCACAACCTGCTGAGGCTGCCTTTGCTGGGTCTGTTAGCTTTCCTCTGGCAGCAGTGGACCTGAATAACTGTTGCTTTCTCCAGAGTGCATGCTGTCAGCTTCCAATTGTGCCATACTCTCTTACCTCCCTCCCTGGTCCATCTGTTTCCAAGGGCTAGGATCTTCCAAAACAAGATGCTATCCACTGGCATTGTGGGAATCTTGCAATTTGGCTCATGTACAAAGAAGGCTCCGGTAGGATTGGTATTGTGTCCAAGTGACCCTCATTTGTGAACCTAAAGTGAAAGAAAATGTAATGTATCTGAATGTGGAACCCTACCCTCAGTGGGTCTTAGGAACAGTCAAGTGATCCTAGGCCAAGTGGCTCCAAGTGGGGAACCCTTTTGACAGAAGGTGTCTTAGGCAGTCTGGGAGGAAGAAACATACTGCCTTGGCCTTGGTAGCATGTTCAAGGAGGACCACAGTGGGTGTCCTGGGATGGGTATTTTCTGCTCTGGAGGTTCCTGAGCTGTGGCATCATTAGGACCTGCTCTGGGCAGATGGTTAGCACCTGACGTTTCTCACACTGCGTTCAGGTAAATGTTCTTCACCAAATTGTTAAGTCCAGAAGGAAGTGGTCCATTTCTTCTGCGTCCACGGGAGACCCAAGGTCTTTTGGGCTTTGGTACCAGAATCAGACAGGCCCATCTGAGGATGGCCTCTTCCTGGTGGTCAGCATTAATTCATGTTCTTGTGTCCAGAGCAAGCAGACAGACATGGCCTTATACTTCTCTTGGGCAGCTCTGGAGAATAGAAGGCAGCCTGCCTCTCTGGCAGTGGAGCTGTTCCTGCCAGAGTGGAAGATTGAGAGACTGGGATGGGCAAGAAGTAGACAGTGTCCACAAATTGCAAGAGAGCTTGTGAGTTCAGAATGCCCAGACTATTATCTGAGCTGGGGAACCACAGTCAGCAAAAGGAAGTGATTCTCTGAGTTGGAGACCACTGGGATGGGCCCTAGGGCCCTGATGAGGCGGGCTAGGAGCCACATCTGGGATGGAGCTCAGCATGATCTAGGGCCAAAGCAGTTCTAAGGCACCAAGGGTGCCACCCAGAAGCAGGCAAACACGTGGGCTCGGAGTGGACCCAGAGCCTGAAGTCCAGGCCCAGTAGCTGTATACTCCTCGGTCAGTTCCATTGCCTCCAGTTGCCCCGTTCTCATCGTCCTCCAGGCCTAGCTCTCCGGGCCCCGTGGTCCTCCTCCAGCCAGAGCCTGTGGCAAGGCCCGCAGCCACACCTGCTGCAGCCCCCGCCGCTGCCCCTGCAGCCGCCACACGCAGAGAGGAGCCGTAGCGGGGCGCTGGCCTTACGCGCACCCTCGATGCCCCGCGCGCGCCTCCGCGTACCCCGCGGGCGCTGCCTCGAGCACCTCCACGGCCGCCCTTGGCCGAACAGCTGTCACAGAGGAAGGCAGCGGCCAGCAGCAGAGCCCAGCACGTGGCAGCAGTCCAGTTCATCCTACTGGGCAGAATCTGTGAGAAGAGGATGGAAGGGGCTTCAGCATCTGTGAAGAGGGTGGAATCTGGCTTAGGGCCTGGGCAAGGGGGAATCAGAGTCTCGGAATAGGCTCAACTGGTCCTGGGAGCATCCACATCCGCCTGAAGGCAGACCGAGCCTCTGATTTTGTGGCAATCTGACAGAGGGCTCCCGGCATTTTGGAGGACAGTGGGCTCTGGGCTGGGGAAGGGGTTCTTTTAATCTCCAGCACCAGGACTTTTATTTGGGATCTGTGTAACTGGGTGGAGATGGGGTGGAGTAAAAATGCTCATCAACGGGGCGGCCGTTTTACTGTTGTGATAGGGTGGAGATGAGGTTTGCTGAGCTCCTTCAGTGGGGCTCAGACCTCGGGGATGGGGGGATGGTGGTTTACAAATCCCCTTCTCTGCACACGGGTCTCTAGAAGGGTGGGGGATGGATTAGTCTATGGAGGACGCTAGTTTGGAATGGAGAGCTCTCAATACACTCAGATAGGGTTAGAATGGAGGGTCTGTGAATTGCTCTGTTATCCTAGATCTCCAGATGCCTCGCTTGAGCCTTTCAGCCAGAGGCTGCGGCTGCATGCACTGGTGGTGATGGTGATGGGGGTGCTCGCGCGGAGGGGGGAGGGGTGGGGTGGGAAGCAAAATCCAGATCCACGATTCCTTGCAGCGCAAACAACCAGCATTGGGCGAAACGCCCAGCAGGCCTGGATCCTAAACCTTTCTCTTCCCCGCCCCAGCTTCACCCTTCCTGGATTTGCTCATGCCAGCAGTTCGGACAGGTCACGGATCAGCATGGGTTCGGGCTGGCTGTGGACCAGCAGTCTGGGTGGCAACACCAGTTTCCTCGGGTCTCCTGTCCCCATCCCCCCATTTCCTCCCTCCCAGCCTCACTGGGTTCACCAATCTCCCCGACTTACAGGTCACAGGCCTAGATCAGAACAGCGGAACAACGCATAGGGGCTGCGGAAAGGTGCGGCCGAGAGGACCCTCTTCTGAGGCTGAGCTCACTACTGGATTTTGCTGAAGCCTCCGCCTGAAGAATAGGGGCGGGCTGCCGCGGAGGCTCAGCCCCGGGAGACGCGGAGGGAGGAGGTACAGAAAGGCACAACCCCAGCCCTTCTGTTGCCCGGCCCCCATCCTAACTGTGCTGCATACTGCTTCCTCCCACCCCTTCTTCCCCCAACCCTCCAGTCCCACTCACTCAGTCTCTCATTTCCCTATGTCCATAGCCCCATCACCCAGGACATCCAGTGCGTTCTTGTCTCTGTCTGCTCAGCATCATTGTTCACGGCTTCTCATTATTGTTCTCCCTACCTGCCCATCTCATGAATTTCCTACGTCCTGTCCTTTTCCATTCTTTTGATGTAACCCCAGCTCCACCTACTCCTCTTCCCCAGCCAAAAAGACAAGTGGGCTGCCTTTCTAGGTATGTAGGGCTCCCAGTAAGTTGGGATGTGCCCAGCTCCAGGCAATTTGATCCATAATCATGAGTATCTCAACAGCACGACAGTCTGCTGATCTGATCCTTCTGAAACCAGGCCCCCAGAGAACCAGTTTTCCCGTATTTTCCAGCTGACTTGATGCTGGGCCCTCCCTGCCTTGGTAGACTAAGTGTAATCTCAGCTCCAGACAGCCAGGAGGGTTTTCATGTGCACTGCTCTTGCTTTCCAAGGCCCAAGATTACAGTCTGAGCTGCCAGGGGCAGCCCTGTCCTGGCTGAGGCTTGGTATAGAGCATTATGGGACCCTGAGGTAGATCTAGTGGGTAGGGCAGGACCTGGAGAGAAAGGGAGGTGGTCCTGGTAATCTGGCTCAGAAATCCCTGCTTAGTAAATGGAGTATGGTTTTGAGCTTTCTTTCAAGTGCAGTTAAAAGGCCAGTAGCCCAAAGGCTGGTGGATGCCCCTCTTTAGTTCAGGCAGTGAAAGGTCCCAGGTGCTCCTTCCCTCTCCCACTTCATGTTAAATGTGAAGGACAAGCACAATTTGTTACTCCATCAAGGTCCACTGCAACATAGCAGACAAGGCCAAAGTAGAAAAACAGAACACAAGAGGGGTGAGGCCCCAGAGGAAAACTTAAAACACACTCTCTCTCTGTCTCTCTCTGTCTCTGTCTCTCTATCTCTCTCTGTCTCTCTCTGTCTCTCTCTCTCTCATACACACACACAGGCTCATAAAGACCAGATCAGACATGATGGTGATAACTAAGAAGAGGATGCTGCTGTGAAACAGAAATAAAAGCAACTAGAAAGGAATGTTCAGATCAAAACATTTTGTTCTCCCAAAAGAAGAGAAGGGTTGAGTTTACAAAGCTAAGGCCGTATTCTGTAAAAGACTAAGACTGTGTGAGAAGAGGTCATCTATCCAGGGGTTCAGCTTTGGGTTCTGACACTTAAGGGCCCTTCCTTAGATGAGAGGCGAGAAGAAAGAATCAGGACCACAGTGGGCAACCCAGAGGAGGGGTGGCTTTCCTCTGGGCCAGGCTGCAGGAGGTGATGGAAGCAAGAATAGCATTTGGTACTTGGTATCTGAATAGATATAGAAGCTCTTAAAATATTAGCAAAAAAAAAAAAAAAAAAAAAAAACAAATTCTACTGGCATTAGAAAGTGTTATCACAGAGACAAGCATCTGCCAACACATGCTCCTGCTTGTGGACTCAGGATCAAAAATGATCTTAATTGTTCCAGAAGAAGAAGACAAAGCCTCTGTGTGGGTGGGAGATCCCAGAAAACTAGTCACGGAAATAAATTATTTATTTGAGAAAGGCTGTCTTAAACCCCACCGCAAATACACATTGTGTAGAGCCTTCTGTCATGAACTACTATGTTTGCTTACGTGGTACTGGGGATAGAATCCAGAGCTTTGTGAATGTGAAACAATCACTTTACAAACAGAACTGCATCCTTTGTCCTGAACTGGTTGTGCTCATTGAAAAAGTATAGAAAAGCTAAAAACAACAAGCAAACAATACATCGGGGGCCGCAGAGATGGCTCAGTGGTTAAGAATGTTTTACCCAGTCTTGATGTTGGGATGAGGAAAGTGGATATGCCTGGAGTGAATGCTGTACTAAGCTACCTTGGGACCTTGGGACCTCCTGCCCTTGCTGGGGAGGAGATAAGAAGATGGGGGAGAAGAGAGAGTGACTGAGAGGGGCAGGAGGGGGAAGGGAGTTTGAACAAGGGGATACATGGATAAAAATATGACTTTATTCATAATAAAAAAAAAAAAGAAAAAAAAAAGAATGTTTTACTTCTCTCAAATACAACCAGGATTGGTTTCCAGAACTCACCTTAGGTGGTTCATAACTACCTGTAAATCTTGTTCTAGGGTGACAGGTGCATATAAATTACACAGGAACACACATAAAAAAAATCTTTAAAAATGCACTACAGGAACTGGAGAGATTGCCTAATGGTTAGGAACACTTGCTGCTCAATCATGAGGACAAGTTTAGACCTCAGCACCCACATTAGGCAGCTCACAATCTTCTGTAACTCCAGTTCCGAGAGGCCTGACACCCTCTCCTGGCCTCCTGGGCTTTTGTACACACATGCATGCACACAGAGAGACAGACGTACCACAAATAAATCATCATAAGGAACATGAGGAAATGTACTGATTCTTACAGGGTTCTAGTCCTTACAGGGGTCAGTCGTATGGAAAGCAGTGACAGATATTGACTTATGCTGACCTGCTCTTCTGTGGCCATTTGGGCTCTTATCACTGGTGGGAATGGAGACTGACTGTGTCCTGTAAGTCTTCATTTTATTATCCCGGTGGTGTTTGCTCAGTAGCTAGAGATTTTCTCAGATACCCTATATCCCAAGATAGGGCAGATCGCAACATTTCTGCCATCTGGTCCTAGATTTTTGCATCTTCAATGCCTGGTTGTGGAGTGGGGAAGTCCTATGGGAATGCAGACCTGACCTTTTGGACATGTCTCACTGCTAAGGTCTGTAATTTCTCACCATTCAGCTTCCTATATAACAATCTGCAACTGCTTGTCCCTCCTTTTTTGTAGCAGGAGCTTTTGTAGTAGTTCCTTGATTGAAGGCTTCAACCCATAAATAACAGCCATTTTTCCTTTTAACTTAAAGCAATTCCCTACTGTGTTTATAATTCAGCCTTTCCTCTATAGCTAGACCAGCTCTCAGGGATGGCATTCCATGGCCTGGGGGTAACCTTTCTTGGAGTTCTTGGACGTAGGATAACACCAAGAACCTTTGACCCCTAAGGTGACAGACTCAGCTCTACTCCAGATGGCTGCATCATGTTACATATGCTACTTTGAGTCAACAGTCTCTAATCTAAGTTAGACTAGTTCTGCTTAGCATTGACAGTGTTAATTCTTTTTAGATTCTTGCTTTGTTCCCTTACTGCTTCTGGGAGTATTCCCGGAGTTGAGATGGTCTTTCTCCATGCTTTGGTGCCTAAATTACTATTCTTAGACAACTTCATATTTGTTAAGGGCGTTCCTGCAGATTTCTGCAGCTGGTTTGAGTGTTAGCACCTAGCTTTGATCTGTCTTTTGTGACTGCTACCTTTTGTCTCTAGTACCTTCTGTTTGAAGTATATAAATCTTATCTGAGAGTTCCCAAAGGGTTCAAAGTCTATAAAAAACTTGGTTGCAGGAGGACTGGACAAACCAGGATGTCTCTTAACTGAAAGTTTGCATTGGTATTGTCTCTTTGGAGAGCTTAGATAAAAGGTTTTGGTGTATGGAAATTGATTTCCTAAAAGTGTGAATTGTTTAACAATAAAAAGGCCCTTTGTGGGGCTGGAGAGATGGCTCAGAGGTTAAGAGCACTGACTGATCTTCCAGAGGTCCTGAGTTCAATTCCCAGCAACCACATGGTGGCTCACAACCATCTGTAATGATCTATTATCCTCTTCTGGAAGACCCCAGTTAGTAAGTTAAAATGAAAATGAATTTCTATTGTTTAAACCACTTTGTTTATGCCACTTTAAAATTGTACTAGCAAGCTAATACAGGATCCAAGAGATTCCAGAGTTGACAGAAAAGACCTGGAACACCCAAGAGAGTTCTAGAAGACCAAGGAAGATCTCATGCAAGATCCTAAGGCTTGAGCTGGAGTGATGGCTCAGCAGTTAGAAGCATTTGTATGGTGGCTCACAACTATCTACGACTCCAGTTCCAGGACATTTATTGCCCTCTTCTGGCCTCTGTGGGCACCAGGTAGTCATATGCTACACATACATGCATGTAGGCAAAACACTCATGCACATAAAATAAAGGCAAATAGATCTTCAAGATATCAGGCATCTGCATATGGTAGTAGAAAGAACGCAGTCCAGTCTGGGTAAGGACAAATAGTTCATGAGACCCAAAGCTCCACTCACAGACTCCTTGGCCATTGTTTCTCTTCATCTGTATCCCTTGTGATTCTACTTTTATACTTTGTGTGTGTTCATGAGTGTGCAAGTATACATGCATGTGCAAGTGCACATGTGCATGTGGAGGCTAGACAACTCAGGTGTTGTTCTTCAGGAGTAATCACTTTTCTGGGTCTCTTACTGTTTGAGAGCTTGCCAAATATGCTGAGCTGGCTGACTAGTGAGCCGTAGGCATGTGCCATCTCTACTTCTCCAGCACTAAGATTACAAGCATGTAGTACAATGCCTGACCTTTTCTTTTAAATGTAGGTTTGGGGGATTAAATGTATATGTTTATGTTTGCAAGGCAAGTGTTTCACTAAGCAGCCTCATTGGTCCTGAGGTCTTTTAATAAGTTGGCAGATAAAAGCAAATGTTCTCCAGGGTTTAGTGAGCTCATCTAGCAAATTAGAGGATCTCAAGTAAGGGATTACGCAAAGCCCCATTTTATAGCTGTTTTGTGAGAAATACAGGTTTGGGTTTGAAGCTGGCTTCTTAATTGGACAGGACTGTCTGGGCATTCAGCTAAGATCCATGGGAACTGAGCTACCTCCAAGCTGCAGTGTCAGGGCTGAACTGAATTAGAAGACCCTGCCTTATATTAGCTGCCGAACTGCTTGACTGATAAATGGGGACACAACCCTACACATTTGACCACAGGTGTATTCTGTGATGATTGATGGGTATGAAAAAAAATGAATTTTTTTAACCTAGAAAAAGAACAAAATAAAACTAAACATCCAGAATATTAGACATAGTTGGAGAGAGACTTGGGAACCTGGAAGATTGGAAAGAATATCCAGAAAAGGGAGTATGTAGCTCAGAATGTGAGGACCCAGAGGGGCTACAGTAAGAAGATCAGACACCTGTAGTTTGGGAACAAACAAAATGAGGCAGATGCAGTATCTAACACAGCTGTGCCTGATACATTGATGACAAGGCAAGCCCTGAGTTCTCGGAGCATTACAAACACCGAAGGCAGAAATACAAAGACAAGCATACACTTAAGACATTGTAAACTAAGAAAAAAAGCTCAAAGATCATAGAACAAGTTACCTACAAAGTGTAAAAATGGTTGTTAGCAGAGTTCGCAACAGAGAGCAGCAGCAGCAGGGTGTGTACAGTCTTATTGCATGAATCCTACTTGATCTTATAATAAAAACCCGGAGCCAGATATTGGGGAAAAGCTGAAATATCAGAGACAGAGGAGCAAGTCACAGCCATTTCTCACCTAGCCACTCCTCAGGAATCCTCAGACTGAATGCCTCTCAGTCCTCAGCTGAAAAAGAAGGGGTTCCAGGCAGAGGGCTGAACTCTTCTTTCTTTTTTTTAATATTTATTTTTATTTTATGTGAATTGGTGTTTGCCTGCATGTATAACTGTGTAAGGGTGTCAGATCTTGGAATTACAAACAGTTGTTAGCTGCTATGTGGTTGTTGGGAATCAAACTCAGGTCTTCTGGAAGAACAGTCAGTGCTCTCAACCGCTCAGCCATCTCTCCAGCCCTAAACTCCTTCCTCTTTTTTAGCCTAGCTACCTTACTTCATTGTTCATCTTCCCTAGTGCTAAGATACAAGGTGTGTGCCACCACCGCATGTCTCTGTTAAGCCTTGAATTCACAGGGATCCAGATAGGACCCTCCAGAGTGCTGGGATTAAAGGTGTGGATTACCACTCCCTGACTTCTAGGATAAATCTGTAGGTGACTTGGTCCTCTGATTTTTCAGACAAACTTTATTAGATATTCAATATATCACCACATAGTTCCTCCCTGGATCACAGAGCAGGCTGCAGAAGGGTGATCAGAAGTAGAGAGACAGAAGTTTCAAACTCAGCACAGAAAGTATGTGTCACACAGATACCGAAAGGAAGGTGGCATGGCTGTGTTAAATCAGAGTTCAAGCCTTAAGTGTTGAGGCAGACAGATGTGCTAGAGACAGAGAGTTGCTTCCTCCTCATGAATGGTGACATTTATAGAGACTCCTAAACATGGATGCACCTTGATGCAACCTCAGAAGTACAAAGTAAAAACATTAAGACCCAGACTATAAATGCAACACAAAACGCTTACACAGACTTGAAGTTTCTGTTAAATTCTTCCAAAGATGCATGTGAACTTCATCATTCTAGGTGGCCATCACAAAGGAAAAGGACAACCACAGAGCTGAGAAAGAACTTGGCCAGACTAACAGTGACAACCATGGAGAAGGGAAATGCTTGTGTTGCATTGTGCCCTCATGCCCCACAAAAGAAAGAAACGGCAGGCACACGCATGCCACTTACTTACTTATCAGACCTCCCAAGCTTTGTATGAGAAGATGTAATAAGGCGTCCTTGTTTCTGAGAAAAGGAAGCATCTGCATGTTCAATAGTGCTGCCTGGACTTGCTGGAGTCCTTCCACCTGGCCAGGAGCTGGGGCCTGATGGGAAAACCAATCCCAGGGCCTCAGAAGTGGGCATTCAAAGCCGGTCATGGAAAGGACATAGAGTTTAGATCCTAGGTGCCCAGGGAAGTGGCAGTGGACAGGGAGCTTCCTTGGGTTCTGTACTGAGATTTTCAGAACAAAGAACTTGCCAGTGCTGCTAACAAGAACAGTTTTCTGTGGGTCAGGGTTGAGTTTTCTAGAAGAGTCTAGAGTCTCTAGGTCTTGGTCTCCTTTTCTTCTTGCTTGTTGCTGGCTAATGGGCCCAGTGTGCCCTTGGATGCTCTGAACTGTGGGGAAAGGAGGAACTTGTCCACCTTGACGAGGAAGAGCGCAGCCTTCACTGGCCGGTGGGCATGTCTGAGAGCAGAGCAGAACCCCCCCCCCATTCTGGCAGGACCCCACAACTGCATTCAGGAGAACCTGGAGCTCTGGAGGAGCTTGGTAAGTGCCTCCCTTATGTCACGGTTCCTCAGGCAGTAGATTATAGGGTTCAGCAGGGGAGTCACTACAGAATAGATCACAGATACCAGTTTGTTGAGGTCGAAGGAGCTTATGGCATGAGGCCGGGCATACATAAAGGTGGTGGTAGTGTAGAAGATCGAGACCACCACCAAATGGGAGGCACATGTGGAGAAAGCCTTCCTGCGGCCTGCTCCTCCTGGAATCCTCAGGACCGTGGCAAGGATGCGGGCGTAGGAGGCTGAGGTCACTAGCAGAGAGGTTGCAAGTACTGCCAGAGCTGCCACGAAGTCCAGCATTTCAATGGCGGTGGTGTCTGAGCAGGACAATTGCAGCAGGGGTGACACGTCACAGAAGAAGTGGTTGAGGGCATTGGGGCCACAGAACCTGAGGCAGGAGATGAGAGCTGTGGACACAAAGGAGGCCAAGAAGCCCCCAAGCCAGGCACTGAGAGCCAGATGTAGGCACAGCCTCGCGTCCATAATGGCTGGGTAGTGCAGTGGACGGCAGATGGCCAGGTACCGGTCACAGGCCATGGTAGCTAGTAAGAAACATTCAGAGGAACCCAGTGAAAGAAAGAGGAACAACTGGGTGAGGCACCCTGAGAAGGAGATGGCTTTTGCCCCCACCAAGAGGCCAGCAAGCAGCTTGGGCACTGTGACTGTGGTGTAGAGGGTTTCCAGCACAGACAGATTGGCCAGGAAGAAGTACATTGGTATGTGTAGCTGCCGGCTAGCACTGATGGTACCCACAATGACCAGGTTCTCTAGGACAGTCACCACATAGATGACTAGGAATAACCCAAAGAGCAGTCCTTGTAAGTGGCACAGCTCTGGGAAGCCCAGAAGAATGAACTCTGTCACCAAAGTGGTGTTGTAGTTGCTCATGGCCCTTTCTGGCTGGGAGGCTGCCTCTTCTGAGCACCTTGGAACAGCAGAGACTCGAGTGCCCTGTGTGATGGACCCAGGACACTGTTCCTTTGGGCTAAGCTGTTGGAGGCTCTGCAACTCCTGCTGGGATCTCAAAGGCAAGGGCTGCCACACTGTCCCAGGACCAAAGGACTTCTCAATGGGGGCTCCCAGAGCTGATAGGCTTTGTTTTCAGGGAGAGTTTGGACAAGCAGAGACAGCTCTCACTATGTACTTTCAGGATTTACTGTGGTATTTATTCATTCATCCACCTTAATGCTCACTTTCACATTTACCAAGAGCTAACAGCTGGGCAATGGCTTAGGGTCTGTGAACATTAGCACCAGCAGGAACACCCCTCTTATATATTTGTAAATATGTGCCACACTCCTTGACCCAATACACAAGTACATACTTTCCAGGTTCACACGCACACACACACTCCCTTCAGGTGTGTGCAAGCATACACATTCACACTTGTACACACATGCTTATACCATGTAACACTCACAGATACAGTTCCAAGAAAGCTTGCTTTGCCTTATATGCTGCTCAGAGGTTATAGGCCTGCATTTTGTGTGTTATCTTGTCTGAAGACTCAGGTTCCTTGGTAGTTCATGATTTTTTCTGTGACCAGGGGATCCCTCATGTCTTAGGATGGCCAGACTGAAAGTCTACACCTCCACTAGTCACAGGATCACTGAATAGGGAGGGGGACAGAGCAGAGGGTTGCAGAGGAGATGGTTTATCCTACTTTGTAAGGGTGTCTTTTTCCTTTCTCCCCTCCCTGAGAGTCTCTGTAGCCCAGGCTGATAGCAAGCCCAGTATTTTTCTGCATCAGCCTCCTGAGTACTGCGGCTATAGGTGAGGAGTCTATTTGATGTCACCTCCACATTTGATGTCCTATCATGGCCCAGACTCTGCTTACCCAGAATTCATTTTTTTCCTCCAAGGAGCAAACTTATTGTTAGAGAATGAGTGGAAGTGAAATACCTGCAAGTGAAATAAGCAGTTTGGGAATTTCCTGTGGGAACATCTCTGTAGCTAAGATGTCTGAGGGCAGAGGGACTGATCTGGAATAGAAGCCAGGCAGCGGTCCCATGCAGTAGTACTTTATGGTTTCCTTAGTCTATCTTGGAAGGGGTACAGCCCCATGTCCCTTGAGCATACCCAGCACCAGGCTATCTGTTTCTGGACAGGCAAAAGAGATTTGTGGACAAGCACAGTTCTTGGCACACAGAACAAGCAGCTCTTGTCACAATTGGTTTTCACCTCCCACGCTGGGCAGTAGGCTCTTCTGGTGAGGGTGAATTCACTGGAGCCAGATGGTGGCCTCTGGTGAGTGCAGAAGCTTAGTCTGTACTGGAGTCATGCTGAGGGAAGTCCCACAGCTCAAGGTCTGTGGGAATCCTGGCTGGTGGGATGAGTTGAGGATGGAGCCCAAAAGCTGTCTCCAGTCTCCTTACAGCACTTTGGAAAGAAAGTGGGTCAGCCAAACAAGAAGAGGTACTGCTTGAAAACTGATGGTGGAAGTGTGTCAGCCTGATCCCACACATGCTGGTGATGGGGTGCCTGAGTACCATCTAAGCCTGGCAGCCTGGGACAAGGTGGATGCCACCCCTGCCTCTGGGCTGGGGGCTTTCCAGTTCTCAGGTCTGGTGTCATGGACTGGACAGGCTGTGGCAGCAGTTGGAGGCATCTGGAAGTTGTTGTTTCCCTGGACCCTTTGTCTCAAGGTCTCAGGCAGCCAGCCAGGGTCCCTGCAGTGTCTCTATGTGTCTAACTACAGGTCTAGGGGAAGTACTCCTCATCTCATAGGGCCTGTTGCTTTGGGTCTCCATGGTCTTTATGCGCTCCTCAGTGGCCTTGCTCTCCCCAGTTCTGAGGACTGTAATTGTTCTCAGGACAATTTGTGGAGTTCTGTGGAGGTTCCTGCAGCCCCAAGGGGAATTGTACTCAGCTGGGAAGCCTTCCTCCTTCTCTTCAGTACTAGGATTCCCATAGGGTAGTCTACCCCAGAGAAGCCTGAGAATCAAGGCCCTTTTCCATCAGGCTTAAGGGTGTCCCTTCATTTTATTCTCTACCCACTCATTTGTTCTATGAAGTGAGAGAAAGAACACTCAACACAAGAGAAGAGAACTACCAGGTGACCCAAGCTCCCACTCCTCTCCCCGTTCAGGGGGATGCTCACTGCTTAGCATAATCAACCTGTGACAGCACATGCTTTGCTTGCATAGCAGAGGGTGTCATGCTGTCTTTCAGTTCTTGCTTTTGGCTATCACGATTCCTATCCTTCTGGGTCACTCACTTCACTTGACCTTGTGTTCTGTTCGAGGTGTAACCATAATACACTTGGGTTGTTTCCAGACTGTTACTGTTGGGGACAGCACTGGGTAATATGCCAGCAAATAGATTCCGTTTGCTATCTGAAAGTTACTTTTAAACATTTGAGTTGATCTTTGTCTTTAGTTTTGCAAGAAAATGCCAGTCTTTTCCCAAAGTGACCCATTAGTGATAGTGAACACAATTAGCTGCACATCTGGTCCTTGCCCATGTGGCGCAGCCAAATTTTGAATCTTTGCCAAATTAGCGGGTATGAAGTATCATTGTTTTGAGGCTAGAGAGCTGGCCCTATCGCACAAATTCTACTTGGTCTTACAATAAAAACCTGGAGCCAGATATTGCAGAAAAGCTGAAAGATCAGAGAGACGGAGGAACAAATCATGGCCATTACTCACCTAGCCAACTCCTCAGACCTGTCTCCATGAATCCTCAGACTAAATGAATCTGAGTTCTCAGAAGAAAGGGGAGGGGATGGCAGAAGAAGGGCTGACCTCCTGCCTCCTCCCGCCTTATCTTTCTTCCCCTGTCCTGCTCTCATTTTATGGTTCAACTTTCCTAAGGTAGAATTAAAGGTGTGTGCCACCACCACCTGGCTGTTTGGCCTTGAATTTGCAGAGATCTAGACACATCTCTGCCTCCTGAGTGCTGGAATTAAAGGTGTGGGTCATCATTCCCTGACCTTCATGACTAAATCTGTGCTTGGCTCTGTCCTCTGATTTTCAGGTCAACTTTATTAAATATGCAATATATCACCACATATCATATTTTTGTCAAAAATAAAGAAGGTTATAACTAATATAAAACTATATATAATAAGTAATATATACAATATATACAAACAATAATTACATCAATAATGTCTAGCCCATTAACAATTGACAAATTCAGAGAAAACACTTCACTATTTACTCTATTTTGGTGAGTCCAAAGGATTGTACCTAATTCGCTTTCTGTCTAACTTGTATTACTGACTGAAAACTGTCTTTTGATAGCTTTCAAACTTACACACTTTACACCTCTTAGAGAGTTTCTCTTCAGAATCTATAACTAGAAAAACTTTTACTATCTAGTCTTCAACTCCTTCAGAGACCCAATAAGGAAATAATATTAACTGATTAAACAGGAAGTACAAGTGACTTTCAAAACATGTGAGAAATGACAGAAACAGCTGGCTGCCTGGACAGTCACCAAAGATTCCTCTGCAATGTTGGGGCATCCATCTTTGGCCTACAGGCCAAGCATATCTGACAGACTTACATGTGAAACAGTATTTTCTCAAAGACCTTTATATCTTGTCTTGGTAAGATTTGGCAATTCTTTCTTGTGTGTTCTGCTTGTCCATTTTGGACATTAGACTGTTAGCAGTTGAGACAAGAACACCAGTGACTAACTTCTGCCTCAGAGAAAGTAAACTCCATATAGAATTTCCTTGATGTCTATCATCTTCTCTGAAGTAGATTGGTGTTACCAGGAGCAGACACATCTCATTGTCATACAAATAAAAAGAACCTATGTTACTAAAACATTAAATGCCATATTCTGTAGATTCCTGAAGTGTCTGAAGATGACCTGTCTATCTAAAATATATCTGCTTGATTTTGAAAAGATATCTAATATGCCTACAAGTTTAATTGTAATGATTAACTATTAACTTGCATTTTTTATATCCTAATTATCTGGTAATAGTAACCTTCAAGGACTAGCAACTTTTATTACATTGTTAGATGAGCTATATAGGTACAATACCTTAAACAAGAATAGAAATGTATGTACAGTAAGAAAATTAATCTCAACTTTGTATCATATATACAATTTGTATACAGTATACAGAAATCCAATTCAATGTAAAATATTTAAAACTAGTAGTTGCTTTATAAAAGTAGATTCAATAATTTACTTTTATCCTATCATATCCATATTTCTCTTTTTTCTCAGAGTAGATCAATAATTTACTCTTTTATCATATAGCTGTATTTTCCTTTTTCCTTTTCTTTTTGTTTCAAACAAGAACCCTGAATCTAATTTTTTTCAGCCTTTTTCCTGATCATTACCAATAATAGTTTGTAACCAACCACCCTAAACAATGACAATTATCCATAAGCCATTTAAATAAAAAATCACCCACCTCACTTCTTGGGAATGTGGGCATCATGTTCTTAAATTTACTTCCTGCTGTTTTGGAGTGACAGCATACTTAGTGGATCCTGAAAAGAAAAAAATGGGTTAATTGTTAAGTCCTGGGAGAGGTAGCTGTATCATTTGTTGCTCAGTCTCCATATAACGGGAAAATATAGGGCTTGTCTCAAGTCCTGTCTAGAGTAGTCTATGAGGCTGATCATCTTATCTAGCGACCTCGAAATTGTCCTGAGAAGTTTGTAGTCCAAAGCGAATGTTTAGGTGGTGTTTGTCAGCTTAATGGCATTATCACAGTCCATGTGAAATCATCATTATGGGGCCCCATTATCATTTTGGAGACTTCAAAGGTTGCAGTTTGGCATCATCATGGTTCACTGCAGAAAACTGATAGAGACTCAAACCCAAAACAATGTACATGAAGCTAGATGAAGCCTTCTTTCTAGAATTAGTTAGTACTTTATATGATCATTAATAACATGGCAAAAGTTTAAAATATATATATAAAGTTCATACCAAAAAGATTGTGAGATTAGTAGCAATAGAATAGTCCCTGAATTTTGGTTTTTCTTCTGTCCCATACCAGGTGGCTCTTCTGATATGATACAGAGATTTTGCATTTTTCTTTAACAAGCACGCTTTGGTTGAGAGTAGGAAAGGGCCACACTCCAACTCCAAAGCCAGCTTTAATTTATAAATGAACTGGGACTTCAACTTTTCTTAGAAATAAAAAGATATAGATGTTAGGCAGTGTGTTTTTACCCTGTAGAGTATGTATGTTGGTACCAATTGGCTCAATTTTCTTGTGCGTGTAAATTTTTCTGGATAGCCTTTCTTTCTGCTTCAGGTGTCTAGATGTCCAAAGTCTTTTGAATTCTTGAAGATGAGTATTTCTATTTTTCTGTAAAAACAAAACCAGAACCCTGCCTGACCCTTGTTTTGTAAGCTTTCCTTACAACTTATAGAATTGTGACATTGGTGGATGAGCCATCATTTCTCCTTATTAAGAGGTTTCTCCTGTTTGAATTGAGTCTTTATTAATTTTGATGGTATCCATAGCTTTTCTTCACCTACAGAAACAGAAGCAAAAACCTTGCCCAGCGTAGCACGTAGCCTGGCTTCCATTCTGAGGCCAGCACATCTTTGAAATAGACAAGCTGATTTAGCTCAGCTGTTCTTTCTATAGTTCAATGTCTTTTTGCACCTATTCTTTCTTTCTCAATAGCATTGAGAAAATTCAGAGTTAATGAAGCATATGTAATCTATTTCTGGGGGTCTTTGTTATCCCTTTCTGTTTATTTAGCATCTCCTTCAGAGTTCATTTTGATCTTTCTATGACTGCTTGGCCTGTAGGATTGTGTGGTATACCTGTAATATGCTTTTTATTATAATAAGCAAACAATTGTTTCATTTTACTAGAGATATATGCTGGAGCACTGTCAGTCTTAATTTGTACAGGTATTCCCATATTGACCATAACTTCTAACAAATGTGTGATTACAGAATCAGCCTTTTGAACCCAAAACAATTGCCCATTAAAATCCTGAAAAGATATCTGTTGTATGGTGTACATATTTTAATCTTCCAAACTCAGTAAAATGAAACACATCCATCTGCCGAATTTTATTTCTATGTATATTTTAAGGATTATTTCCTATTGGTAATGAAGTTTGGTTGTCAAAGGAACAAATATGACTTTTTTTTTTCAATTTCTTTGGCTTGTTGGCAAATAATAGAGAAATCCTTTTTTTTGTGCACTCTTAAGTTTATTTTCATTTAATATAACATGAAGTTAACTGACATATATTTTAAGGTAACAAAATGTTATCATTAGTAAGAGTCTGCATTTTAAAGGATATTTTAGTATAGATGGAGATTTAACATTCAAAGTTTACTCATTTTTAAAATGTAAAACACATAATTATAATATCCAGATCTTACAATTTTAAAGTTTTAGCCAAAACGTTTACAAGTAAATTCAAGAAGTATCCTATATATCAGACAAAAAATAATACATTACTAACAAAGTGCCAATGGAT
>PVIH01022931.1:0-25998 GCA_004025045.1 Sigmodon hispidus | reverse complement strand
GAGGTGTGGCATGTGGGCAGAGGTGTGGCATGTGGGCAGAGGTGTGGCATGTGGGCAGAGGTGTGGCATGTGGGCAGAGGTGTGGCATGTGGGCAGAGGTGTGGCATGTGGGCAGAGGTGTGGCATGTGGGCAGAGGTGTGGCATGTGGGCAGAGGTGTGGCATGTGGGCAGAGGTGTGGCATGTGGGCAGAGGTGTGGAATGTGGGCAGAGGTGTGGCATGTGGGCAGAAGTGTGGAATGTGGGCAGAGGTGTGGAATGTGGGCAGAGGTGTGGCATGTGGGCAGAGGTGTGGCGTGTGGGCAGAGGTGTGGCATGTGGCTACCGGCACTGTTTGTCCCAAGGCAGTGATGACGCAGCTGGGCAAAACCACAGCAATCTGACATTCTCCTTCATAACTGTTCTCCCACAGCTGTGCTTGGTCATCCCTGGCCCAACCCAAGCCATGGCCCTGTCCCACCGATCTGACACCCCACTCCCCTGGGTGACTTTAGAACAAGGAGCTCCATGTTAAGCTTCAGAATTGGCAGTTCTTCCCATGGATCTTGTCCAGAGCAGCGACCTCCTGCCACCTTCTCTTTGGAGTCCCAGCTGCTCCTTCTGGGTCCTGCATCCAGGAGGAGTGCTCCACAGGCAGCTGGCCAACAACTGTTGGCAAGGAGATCACCCTCCATTCATTTCTCCTGTGTTCAGTTCATGAGGTGCACCTTGGCTTCCTGTCATCCCAGCACCTACAATGTCATCCTCCATTCTGGTGACACCAAGTATCCAGTTCCTCCATTCCTGTAACACATGGTCACTGACCAGCAGATAACTCCCCTGAAGACCCTGCACATTTCCCACTTTGGCACTGTAGTCTCATAAAACAGAAGGAAAAAAAGAGAAATCAGTGGACTGCTGAGATGCACTCCCATATCTCTGCCTCATGGTGGGTCATAAAGTGACAATTACCCACCACAGATCCCTTTGCCATGATGTTCTGTGAAAACCTGTAGCAGCCTGTGATGGCTATGAACAAAAAGCTCTGAAAACATCAGCCAAAAGAACTCTTTCCTCTTTTCAGGGCCCTGTCAGGTATTTGTCCCATAAGAGAGTAACCTAGTTGCTAGAGCAATGAATGTCACATGGGTTGGGTTTGGGCAGGTATCTGGTGATATGTAAACACCATCACACTGTCATGCAGAGTAGTTATGCCACTCTGAACATCTGGTGTGCCACCTATCACATACCCCTGCCCTGTTCCTGGTCACCACAGATCCCTTGGCTGTCTCTATATTTCAGTCATTCATGCTGATGTGCTTGGTTTGGAATCCTTGGCAGGCCCTCCTGAGTCCTTGGCATGGGCCTCTCCACTGCAGGGTGACAGTGGAGTACTTAGGAAAGGGTCAGAGCATAGGCAGTTAGAACGGTGCCTGGATGGTGCGGCTTGCACCCCCGAGTCTGCCTTACAGCAGCTGCTATTCCCTCTCTTTTCAGATTGCTCGCTCTCCCCATGGTGGGGTTAATGTCTACATGTCATTACTAATCATTAGTATAATTATTTTTAGTTCTGTAGATGTGCCCCATGTTTCTGCAAGGTATCCTTGATCCTCTGAAAGCAAAATTAAAGTATGTAATTATCTCATTTCAGAAAGAACTGGGCTTGGTTCATCATCCCCTAATGGTCCGCTCCCCTCCCCTACAGCAGGATTATTAATGGGTGCTGTAGATAATAGACCACCCCTTTAATGGGGGCTCTTCTCTTTTCCACGTCACCCCTTGTGTCTCCAAATAGGATCATTTGACTCAGGGATTCCACTGTCTGCCATTTGGAACATCTCCCATGATCCACTTCATTTCTCCTTCTCTTCATTTTTTTTTCTTTCTTTCAAATGGGGGAACATACTGATGATGAGCACAAGGTACCATTGGGAAAGGTGATGTGATGATTAATCTTCTTGGTCAACTTAATGGAATTTGGGATTGCCATGGAAACACATCAGCCTGTGTGTCTATGTGGGTGTTCCTTGAGAGGTTTGGCTGAGGAGAGAAGACCCATTCAAAATGTGGGCCACATCCCACGGGCTAGGGTCCCAAATAGAATAAAAGGAGAAAGTGAGCCAACAGCCATTTCAGATAGAAAGTAAAAAGAGGGCTTGGGTACAGCTCAGTGTTTGTCTGACATGCACAAGGGCCTGGGAGCAGTTTCCTGTAAAGCAACAAAATGAACCCAAAGTTACCTTGAATTCAGTAGTAGGACTGAATAACTGTTTGGGAAACTCAGTTTTCTTCCTGAAATGTTACAGAAGCTAAGTTTATAATAAACAAACACACGGTGAGAGAATGTATTGGGAACAGGAAAGAAAACAGTTTCACAGCATTCACGGGTCCTCACTGCAGTCCCCTGCCCACCACCGCCATTCCTGTCTGGAAAGGGGACCTTGGCTATGGGCTTGTTGCTTGAGAAGCTGGTGTCTAAAGTGTCCACTTGCCATTTGTGATGAGACATGATGATAACATCTGGGAAAGAGGTACCCATCCCACCCCCATGGCACATGTACTCTGGCCCAGTCCCACATTGGTCATAGACATGCCATATCTGCTGGTCATAAGTGTCCTGTTCAGGTAGTATGGATGCTGTCTTACAAAATGTATGCTCATATTTTCTAAAACTCAGACAAGCTGGATCTCATGCACTCCCAGTGTATATGTGTGTGTGTGTGTGTGTGTGTGAAGGTATATCTATGTATGTGTACATGTGTGTATGTGTGTGTAGTGTGTGTGAGTGTAGATATGTGCATGTGAGGTGTATGTGCTATGTGTGTGTAGAGATGTATACATGTACATGTGTGTGCACATGTGAAGGTGTGCAGGCAACCCATACTCACTGTCATGGAAAGAGGGTCATATGAAATTGCTCCAAATGTAACAAAGTGAACACTAGATATGAGTTAAAGGAAAATTTCATCCTGGTGTTTGAATAAATGAAAAATATATAATTCCACAGGAGTAAAAGGACGAGGCTGAAATGGAATGGAAAGGGGACGGAGCCCACGATACTTGATCTTCACTGCTAACCTAAAGGAATCTTGAATCCCCTAGAAGCCACACAAATAGGTGTGTGTCTATATAAGAAATTTTAGACTAAAGACCCATCTCAAATGCAGGTAGCACCATTCCATGGATGGGAGCCTCCAACAAAATAAAAAGCAAAATGTGAGCTGAACACCAGCATTCACATCTCTCTTCCTCCTGGGTACAGGTGTCATGTGCACAGTCACTTCAGGCTTCTGCTGCCATGATCTCTGGTTATGATGGACTGTATCCTTGACCTGTGAGTTGAGCTAAACCCTCCCTTTTTCTAGGTTGCCTTTGTACAGCATTTTGTCACATAGCAAAAAAAAGACAACAACTTGCTGGCCATGATAACACACACCTTTAATCCCAGCTCTCGGGAGTCAGGGACAGCCTGGTCTACATAGTGAGTTCTGGGCCATCCAGGGCTACACAGGGAGACTCAATCTCAAAGGAGAGAAAGAAAAAGAAAATAATGAATACAAAATGCTTATTGTGAAAATTTTAAGCACGGAGAGGGAAATATTTAATACAGCAGGTTCTTAGGATTTAATAATTGCTTTTTATGTTTTTGTTTTTTGTTGTTTTAGCTCCCAGCTTTCTAAATCGATAAAAGTGTGATCAAGGTATTTTGTTCTCAAACTGTTAGGTTCCACGGCCTTCTCTCTGTATATTACTTTCTTTGCAATGCCCATCGACCATCTCTTAAGAAAGATAGGGTTTCCCGAGGATGGATGGTCAGGATGTGAGGGGGGAAGGTCTGAGTGAGACACACTCACCCCTCTTAGCACCTCCCTAAGCATCCTGTCACCCCACCTTTACCTCTTCCTCCCCCACCTCACAGCTGGGCGGGAGTCCTACTTCTCCTCCCATCCCCTCCCCTGCTCCGCGCTCCAGCTCCAACTACACAATGGACAAGGCAATTGCAGCTCAGGGGCTCTCGGTTCTCATGTAACTCTACTGTACTGTCCACCACTAGCAAGGACAAGCTGGGGACCAGGGAAAAATGCCCTTGGCTCTTGTTCTCAGGTCATCTCTTGCCCCTTGGTCATCATCCTGCCTGCTCAAACACTACTGCCCAGCAGGGCAGGGGCAGAACTTGGCACTCCCACATGTGGCAGTGTTACTTATTTTCCCACTTGTTTGTGTTGTTGCAACAAAGTAACTGACCGAAGCAGCTTAAGGAACAAAGTGTTTATTAAGGCCCACGGCTTGAGGGGACTTTGCATCCCTGCAAGGACAAGGTGGCAGAACCATGAGACAGGTGGGCATGCCCCATCCACAGTCAGGAAGCAAAGTGATACAAATCCCAGCATTCAGCTTACTCGCTCCTTATCTAGTCCAGTTCCTCATGGTGATATGTTGAATATTTAATAAAATTTGTCTGGAATATCAGAGGACAGAATCACCCACAGTCAAACCAGGAAGGTCAGAAAGTGTTGACCCATGTCTTTAATCCCACTACTCAGGAGATCCTTCAGATTTCTGTGAGTTCAAGGCCTAACAGACAGTGGCGGCACTCACCATAGTCCCAGCACCCAGGAGGCAGAGGCAGGAGGATCTCTGTGAGTTCAAGGCCAGCCTGGTCTACAAAGTAAGTTCCAGGACAGCTAGAACTGTTACACAGAGAAACCCTGTCTCAATAGAACAAAACAAACAAATAAATAAAGCCAAAAAGACTGGAGAGATGGCGCTGTCTTCTGATATTCCAGACTATTTTTCGATTAAATATACAATATACCACTAGAGACACCCGCATTTTTTACATGCGTCTTTTCTCTTCAATTAACTTAATTTAGATGGTCCTTCACAGGCATAGCTAGAGGCTTGTCTCCTGGGACAATATTAACCATCTCAGGCCATTACCTTTTCCAGGTGGGCACTATGCAAATAGCATTTATCCGCACATCATTTGACCCTTTTAATAACTGTGTTTCTGGGGTTGGGGTAGGAGAAGCAAGATTCATATGAGTCAGGTGGATTGAAGCTTGTCCAAATTCACTTCCCAGGGATCCGCCGAGGCTGGGCAGGTGGGGAAAGTGATCTGGCTGAATGCCCAGGACCACCCTGCCCACCTGGAGGCTGCCTGGGTTATAGCAAATGAAAATGCAAGAAGATGTTGAGTTAAATTTTAATTTGAAATTTAAACAAAGGATTTAGTTCAAATATATCCTGTAGGGGGTATACTTAGGCTAAAACCTACCAATGGTTCATCTGAATTTCATGGTTATCAGGGTGTGTATATTTTATGTAGTAGTCCAGTCTCCTGGGGACTTCCAAATCTCAAAGGATATACTTGGGAGCCAACCCTGAGGACAGAGATGGTATGTGTTGTGAAAATTGTTTCCCTGGAAATTCTATATAGAGAAACAATATCTACTAGCACCTCATAAGATCCCAATGATATGCTGAAATAGAATTCCCCAAGAGTCACCCTAGGGATCTGATGAGTGTGCTGAGCTTCCTTATTAGCATGGGTGAGGGGTCAATGGCAGGGGCATGGGTGCCTCTTGCATTCACCTCCCTCAGCCCATGTGTTCTGGACCTTCTTGAAATACTGCATCCATGTACTGTCAGGGCAGACATGCACACAAATAGCTGGGAGGGGTGGCTGGATACTCAGGTGAGGGTCCTGGGATCCTCCTCACCTCTTGTTCTGTGATAAAATGTCAACAGTGTGGTGGTTCAAATGAGAATGTCCCAGCCCCATAGGCTTCTATGACGTTCTTAGTCACTGGAGCATGGACTGTATTGGAAGGATTAGTAGGTGTGGCCTAACTGGGAGAGGTATGTCACCGGGGTGGGTTCCAGGATTGTGCTGATGTGCCCCTGCCATGATGGTCTTTGTCTAAGTCTCTCAGTTTGTCTCTAAGTCTCTCTTAGCCCAGCTCCTCAGTAAATGTTTTCTTCTGTAAAAGGTCACTCTCTCAAGGCAGCTCTTCACAGCAGTAGACAGTGGATGACAGTCAACAAGCCCAGGAGTAAGTGACTTCTACATCCGATAATGACCACGGCTATTTTACAACAGTATGTGGCCACATCCAGCCTTGCTGGCTTCAGGCACAACTGCACAGTGTGGCCAACACTTAACAGAGAAGGCACACCATAATCCCCAGCCTGGATCAAAGCAGGCCAGAGTTAGTACCCTGTCTCCAGCAGCTGGCACTGGATCTACCCTTGCTTATTTTTTTCACGTTGGTACCCAGTGTCTCTATGACAATGTCTTACCTTCCCTCCTGTCTGGATTCAATGCACCTTAGCTAATTAGACATTCCAAGCACACAGCAGTGGAATACAGGGCTAGGTAGCCAAGACATGGGCATAAGGACTCGGCAGGTCTCAAGTCTGAGGATGTTGAGCTCCATTCTGTAGAATGCTGTGTTTACAAATAACTATCCATTCCTCCCAGGAGCTTTAAACCAGTGCAGACACTATGTGGATAGTTATTTGCAGTTCTTTAGAGAGAGAAAATGGGTTCAGTGCATATTATTTTAGGTATTTCTGATCCATGCTTGATTTGATCTGTGGATGTGGGATCTGTGAGTGCAGAAGGCCAACTGTATTTAGGGTTACTGGGGAGTTATAGGGTTTACTCATATGATGTCATTTTCTAGTGCACTGAGATCATGTCAACAGCTTAACAAAAGCATAGCAAGCATTGACAGGAGCTCAGAGGTTGAGAGTTTCTTTCGGTCTTGGCCAGCGTAGAACTGGATGTGGCCAGTACACTTGTCTCACCTGCCAGCTGCATCCCAGTCTCTGGATAGGTACCTGCTACATTCTCCCTCTCAACCCAGCCCAGCACTGATTTAGGGTCAGGATCTAGGCAGAGATGGTTCAGCTAATAAAGTTCTTACCATGCAAACTTGAGGATCTGATTTTGATCTGTACACACATTTAAAAAATGTCCATACATTGGCTGGCAATGTAATCCAATTGCTGAAGTAGAGACAGGTGGACCCTTGGGCTAGCCTAGCCTAAAAGGCAAGCCTCCAGTCACAGTTACAAACATGGTGATGGATGGATCCTGAGAAACAACAACTAAAGTTGAACTTTGGCCTCTATACACACAGTCTCACACACACACACACACACACCAGTCTAAGGTCAGAATGTGCAAAGGCACTAGCATTGGGCATAGACAAAGATATTGTTCTTGAATCTGTGGCCTCCTTGAGTAGAAATCCACAAAGCCATTTTTAGGAACAGCAACATGGAGTAAGCTCTCTCGCTGTGGGTGGAGGGGCTCCTGGCTTGAACTCAAAACTCCTATTATAAAATCAAACCATTAAAACATAGCAAGGAGGAAGCCAGGAGATCTCCCTATACCATCTGTTAATTTATAGGGCGACTGGTGTCAGCCATTTAGGAAGAGTTCAATTATATGCCAGCCCCACTCAGAGCTCAGCCTCGGAAGCACAGAAATGTAATCACAAATTTTAATTGAGAAAAATGGCCCTGGATCAGATTCCTTGATTTTTTTTTTCAAAGAAGCAGATTAAATCATGTGGGGGAGGGGGATGGAAATATGAGTTTTAAATTAGTGGTAATAAAGTGGAGGTGTGATTGTAAACCGATTTGTGCTTTGAGTATGGAGAGTCGTTACTGGGAACATGCAGTGTGTTCAGTGTCCTGCTGTGCATGGAAGAATGTCAGCTCACTTCCCTAAGAACAGAAAGGAAATCCTCAAGTCAGTAAAGCACACATCTGGGCTAAGAGGTGGCTCAGTTGGTAGAATGATTTTCTAGCATTCACAAAACCCCTACGTTCAGTGCCCAGCATGGCATGATATCAGGTGTAGTGGAACACCTCTGTAAACCCAGTCCTCAGAAGATAGAGGCCGAAGGAGCAGACACTCAGACATCCTTGGCCACATAGAGAATCTGAGGCCAGCCTGGGTTACAAGAGACCCTTTCTCAAAAATAAGAAGTAAAACTCCATCAAAGCCCAAAGGTCTGCCCCTGCCCCGCACCCTAACCCCTCTCATTGAGATCTCTAAAGTACACTGGTCCCTCAGTTTGTGACAGCCCTACCTGCCCCATCCCCTGATGGAATATTTCCTGTTGGTCTGCCCAAGCCCTTTCGTCAAGTGGGCATTATGTAACCCACACACATTGAGCTCTGTGCCCTTGGATAGACTCACCTCCCCACCATCTAGGTCCCAGATGTCTTGCTGTGCCTCAGGAAGAGTGAAGGCACCAGTGTTCCCAGCATCTTCCTGGGTCACCATTTTCTTTCCTAAACACAGGTGGCTCCTGGTACCTCTGTGGAGAAGCTGCCTGGCTGCTCATCAGCCATAGCTGGAACTGTCCGTGGATTATTTAGGGACTTGTCAGTGGGTTCCTGGTGGCTCCATTTCCCCTCAGTCTCACCATGTACTAGTACGGCTCTTTACACCTTCCTCCATCCTTTCCCTTACTGAGTTAAGAGTCTGTGTCTGGAGGCCCAGCAGCCTGTACTTAGTAATTTGGAAGAGCATAGAAGTTGAGGTGTTGCTGGTTCCTGCATTTCATCTTGATTTAGTCATTTTTATATGGCTCGCAAGGCGTATGCAGATTTCCCTGTTTCTTTATTTGTTCATTAAAACTTCAATAAAAGCGTTATAAAAATGTCTTATTTTGGTAGTTAATTGCCATCTCCATTTTAATATGCAAGTGGTGTCGGCCCTCCCTGAGCTGCTCCAAAGCTCCCTGTAAATAATCCAGCAGCTTTGGATGGATAGCCCCACCTCCTCTGTGTGTCCTCAGCCATCCAAGCAAAGCACAGCAGGGATTCAGCATCCCTGCCACAGAATAGGCGGTATCTTCCTCTTACCAAGGTCCTCTGCCTGAGGTGAGCACCCAGAGAGCTTTCTCTAGCCCTTGGAAATTTTCCTATAGTCTAGAAAATGAGTATGTACCCCCCCTCCTTGCGCCGCCACCATCTACACAGCTCTATGAAGTCAGCATTGTCTGCTCAGTATCAGTTGAAGACAGGCCAGGTAGCACTTGGCAGGAATTCCCACTCACGGTTGGATTAGCTCTGTGCAAGGCCTAGAACAGGGGCTCCAGGAGCCAAACAGAGCCCTGGATTCCCAGGCATGAGGACTGATGGCAGCCAGGAGGTCAGGTATAGGGAGGGGCAGTGTGGGCGGCACCTGTGCTGGCCCTGGAGCTGGGCTTGGAGATGCTGCCAACTGGCTTGGCTGCTGTGTACAGCAGGCTGGGGAGCTTTTATGACCTGCATGTGGTGATGTCTAGAGGCCTCTTGGCAAGGCTTGAAATACCTGGCACATGAGAGTGGGCCACCGCATCATATGACTGAAACATTCCCGACAGGTCACCTTCCAGGTTCCCAGCAGCACAGCCCTGTGGCTCCCTGAAATAAACAGTGCTAGGCTATCACTGATGTTCCAAGTAGAACATGGGATCTCCAACACAGCTGTGACCCAGGAAGTGATTCCCAGAATGTGAGATGCACAGAAACAAGGTGTTCACAGCCTGATGAGCCCCTCAAAGGCAGGACTACCTTGATCCCTACTAGAATCCAATAGGGTGGACATGAAGTGGGATTGGAGGTGGCTCTGAAGCTAGAGTCTTTGCCCTAGGCACATAGTCCCAGAGTGGAACTGTTACAGAGTCCTAGGACCAGGGGCAGCTGAGGGAGATGGCCAACGAAAGAGAAGCATCTATGTCAGGGTAAAGTCACACAGCAAACACCACTCGGTCTTCCTCTAGGAGGCTCTCAAGTTGTTAGAGGCTTCTCTGAGGTTGACATGCATAAAAGGAACCAGGACCCTGGCTGACATTTCAGGTACATATGCAGAAGACCAAAGGTATTCCCACAAGATATGCTGTAACTAGAGAAGCCCCAGAGAATAGCTATTGCAGTATCCAGGGATGGGCTGGAGTTGCTAGGCTTTTCTAGAAGATATGCCACCTTGTATAGAAATGGAGGCTTGTCTGTGTTCTCTGTGGAGGATCCTAGCTACCACCCCCTTTTACTTTGGACATGTGCATACACATATTATTTCTGGAAGAATTTTTAGCCTTTGGATCTTTTTAAACCCCTTTCAAAGCAATCATACTGACTCATGCTGCTTTTATTCTGATTTAAACAAACTCAGCTCCAGCAGAAGTTCAAGGCCACCATCACTCCTGGGAAGCAGAAAGAATGTTATCTGCTTCCAAGGTAAGTAACAGGACAAACTCTACATGACGATCTACCAGGAGAAAAAGAAATAGAGAGCTGCCTGGGCATCAAGAATCGCAAAACGAAACCGTTAAAGAATAAAACTCATTAAATGCTTGTGCTAACACTTTATTTTAATGGTACATTTAATTCATACTTAATTCCAGTGGTGCTCTCGTGCGGCCGTGGTGCTCCCACATGCACGCCAGATAAATGGATTAGAGCGAGCGAGAAGACAATGAGTGCCCGCCGAAGCCAGCTCAGCGGCAGGTGAAAAATGTCTTAACAGAATATATTTCCCATGTATGAACCAGCGGCACGTTTGACAACACCTTCTACAGAAATAAAACTAGAGGAACAGATCTTCCCCACCCCTGACAATGCGGATTAAACATTTTTACCACACACTCTGTGCATATGGCTCAGAGCTGATTTAGAACTCCTTGGACTCTCTGTAAAGGGGCAGAAGCAATGGGCCACAGCACCTGCCAAGGCAAACAGAGAGCTAGAGAGAACACTGTAGCCTCACCTTCCCAGAAGCCCTGTCACCATGGAGACAGGATCCCCTCCTGGGTATCATCCTCTTGCACCAGAGAGATCCTCAGCATCACTGAGTGCCACAGTTCTGCACAGCACAACTCTGATCAAGACCAACGCAAGGAGTGCAGCACTTGGGACACTCCCATCTCTCAGTGACACTCCAGATGCTTGGCTGAGCTGCAGTTGTTCCTATTCAGTTTGAAAAGGAGCCTGGCTGAACTAGAGCCCCTGTGTCAAGTTGGCATTGTGGGAAGCACTGCAGTATAAGCTTAGAGGCCCGTGAGGTAGTAAAGCAGAACAACCCAGGCATCAACCACACAGCTAGATAGCTGATGGACAGGCAACCCTGTGGACAAGTCTGCTGCCCAAGCCATGATCAGGCACCTGTGACCCCAGCCAATGTGTCATCCAGCTCAGGTACTGTAACACAAGTTGGTTACAATGGTTCAATGGCTCCTGCATCGTGAAGTGTACTGCCCAACCAGAGTGTCCCTGTGGACAGAAAATCTTGGCTCTACTTTTCCTAAGATCCCCTCCCCTCCCTTTAAAGTATTTATTTGATTTTAAAGGAACGGATGGGCTCTGGTGGCTAACACCTGCTCTGAAAGGGAGCTATTCTCATGTGGTGTATAGTGCCAACGTCACATCTCAATCTTTCAAAGTCAGGGTCCCCAGGGCCTGAAAAATCAAAGCATCATGAATAGAGTACCACTCTCCAGCTTCAGCCGTCTGTGGGGGCAGAGCCTGGCTCTAGCATACAAAGCTTTATTGATGTCTCCTTTGCAAGCAGTCGATGCTAGCCTGCCGCACCACCGCTCAGCATCTGCTCAATTAAAGGAGGATGAATACAGGGACCCAGCATGACAAGTAAAATATGCAGGGAGCTGATGCAAGCTGGCCTGGGTCACTACCCCAGGGACAGCCTCGCTCTGGTGCACAGCATGGCTACCCACCCAGAACCCCCTCATGGAGGAGCACTGTGCCCTAGCAGTGGGAACCAGCATTGGTTAGTATTTCTAGCTGAGCCCTTCCCTGGCCATTATGATTGCAAAAACCCACTTGCTTACAAACTCTTGGGCAGCCACATCTCATGAGAGTTGATGAGAGCATACAAAGTCTAAACTCTCCTGCCTCCTGTCTCCAGGGCTCCCCACAGTCCAGCTGAGATGTCACATCTTGTGACATTACAGCATACCTTTCCTTCTTCCCGATTCTGCTGCCTGACAGGCATGGGCCCAGGCCACTTTCTGCGAAGTGTGTGGTCACGGCCCTTTCTCAGAGCAGCTTCCCATAGGAACTGAACCTACACATGTTCCTCACCCTCCCCTTCTTTATCCATCTCCCTCCCTGTTCCTCTTCTGTGTCTTGAGTTTCTCCTTTTGCTTGACTCCTGCTTCCTGTTTCTGGTGACTAGGCTCACGCACTTGTCAGCCAGCACCTAGACGATGGTGCTAGAAGGGACCCAGAAGACTCAGGCTGCACAGAAGGCAGCCCTTTCCTGGCTCAGGCCTCAGGCTGTGCTGGATTTACCCAGCATGCATAGTACACAATACCTTCCACCTACCTGCCTGAAATTTGAGGGAAACCGGTGCCTCTCACCTGCTTGTACAAGAATCAATGCACAAGTGGTCAGGTGTGGCAAGGCACTCTTCCTAGGAGTCTCGGCACCCTAGACTCTTGTGGACAACACACAGTGCAGGGTTGGCTCACCCAGGGGAGAATCATCTACCAGCCAGCCCTGTGAAATCAGGTCCCGCAAGCTGTAAGTGAACATCCACTGCAGGTGACTTCCTGCTGCCCATTGCTAGTACTTAGGAACCTGGCTTTCATACAGGAGGAGGGTGGATATTATGCACAGTTTCACACACAGCACAGGTATGCGGTGGCCTGGAATTCCTTCAGGAGAGTCTCAGCTCAGCAAGATTAGTGTCGATGATGCAATTTGCTCTCATTTCCTATGAATGAGACTGAGAAGTGTGGGAAAAAAGCATTCATGTCCAAGCTATACTGTGTATCATGGCTGCCTGTCCTCTGAGGCCAAAGCATGGATGCTTTTGTTGCATTTTTAACTTTTATTTTTAACTTTTATGCTTTTATTTTTTAACTTTTATTTCATTTTTTTTAAATTTTAAAAATTGTGTTTATGAGTCTTTTACCCACATGCATATAAATACTCCATAAGGACCAGAAGAGGGTGTCCAATCTGGAAGTTACAGATGGTTGTGAGCTGTCATGTGGGTTCTAGAAACCAAACTTAGGTTCCCTTCAAGGGCAGAGAAGTGCTCATAACCAGTGAGTCGTCTCTAGCCCTCTACCAGTTCTCTTAAATTACATCATGCCTGTCTTGGCCTCCAGAACTGTCGGCTCATACAGAAGCCAGGAAAGCCACAAAGATGAGAGGAGCCTGGCAGGAGAGAGGATTCTTCCCCCTGCCTGGGATTCATGAAGCACAACTGCATGGTCCAAGATGGGCACCAGGAGCAAGCAAGCTTTAGAGCCGCAGTGCTCTGCTCTGGGCTTCGTGTGACTTCTCTGTACATTTGAACTAGGACTTTCCTAGTAAAAGCTGTATTTACAGGAGGAAAGAAGAGGGCCCCACATTTGAGCTCCTTTGTATGTGATGTCCAACTCCTGTTTTCTGGCTCCATCTCTTACACAGCATGATTTGGGTGCCCACTCACAGGTCACTCACATCAGGGAATGAACAGTGCCACCCTGCAGTGATATTTCTAAGAAGCCACTGGAACCAGTCTGCTTCAGTTGCGAGCATCAGCCCACAGAGTCCTCACTCTTCAGCCCAGCTGCTGGTTTCTCAACTGTGGTAACATATTGTATATTTAATAAAAATCAGCCTGGAATATCAGAGAACAGAAAATCCCACAGCCAAGCCATGATGATGTGTTCAATAACCCTCAGCTGGTCACCAGGTTGGGAATGCTAGCCTTTTAAACCACAGGAGAATAATAAAACCTTGGGGTCAGGCATGTTGGCCATTGCCATCAGATAAACTTCAACTAATATTTTAAAGGAGCGCAGGGCTCATGGAAGTTGGATACAACAGTGCCTTGGCCACAGTAGCAATAGCAAGATACGTCTTTTTGGTATCCCATCTCCACACACACCTACACTTCCACTGGTAGGCATGCACAACTGCTCCTCTTGAATGCAGAAGCCACATGTTAGGATAGAGGGAATAATAATACAAGAGATATCCTAAAGAGATGCTGTATGCTGACTGAAGTCATCAAAGAGCTGGGAATCTCACGTGAGAAAATGCCTCCATAAGACTGGGCTGTAAACACACCTGTAGAGCATTTTCTTAATTAGAGATTGATGGAGGAGGACCCAACACATTGTGGACAATGTCACCCCTGAGCTGGTGGTCCTGGGATGTCTAGAAAGCAGGCTGAGCAAGCCAATGAGCAGCACCTTCCATGGCCTCTGCATCAGCTCCTGCCTCCAGGGTCCTGCCTTATTTGAGTTCCTGTCCCGACTTTTATCACTGATGCACTAAGATGTGGAAATGGAAGCCAAGTAAACCCTTTCCTCCCCAACTTGCTTTTGGTCATCGTGTTTCATCACAGCAACAGAAACCCTAAGACAATCTACTAGCCTATTGAAACAATAGACTCCAAGGAAATGGAACCCTCCAGGAATCTCACTCATACTGGGAGAAGAAAAAGCCTGGGGCCAGTCAGAGCCGGAGAGTGCTTTCTCTGAAGAGATTTTGTTCACACAAGTGCTGACGACTTAACAACTCCCTTGCAGAGAACACTGGTCCAGGACAATGAAGGTGCTCTGCCAAGAGGGAGCACACCTTGACTGGGACACTTCTTGCCTTCTGTTGAAGCCCTACCCTCATGTTAGGACCCGGATGGTGGACTTAAGGGGTGGCTGTCTGGCTTCACCCATCTCCTCCCAGTGTGGCACATTGAATACACTTTGTTTTCCGCTTTTTACTATTAATTTGGCTGCTTTATCTGCTTCTTGAGGATGAGTGGCTGAGTTTGGCTTTTTGGAGTACAGACTATGACCTCAAGGTCAGTAACAACAGAACTCAAGTTACTGATGTGAAAAAAATTTCCTGGAATAAGTGTCTTAAAGGAAGATTTGTCCTGGGCCATGTTTTAAAGGGGTACAATCCATCATGGCTGTCTCTCTGGGACAGGCACCATGGCAGATTGAATTATTATGTCCCCAATAGGCTTAGATATTTGAATAGTTGGTCCCTAGTTGGTGACCCTGTGTGGGTAGGGTTAAGAGGTGTGGCCTTGCTGGAGGAGGTGTGGGGGGGTTTCAAAAACCTCACTCCATTCTCAATGTGGTCTCTGTTTCCTGCCTGTAGTTCAAGATGTGAGTTTCTCAGCTGTTGCTCCAGGCACCACACCTTGCCTCCAACCATCATGGATGCTGACCCTCTGGAACCGTTAATCTAAATAAACTGTCTATACATTGCTTTGGTCATGTTTGTTTGTTTGTTTTTGTGTTTTTTTTTTATCTCAGTAACAGCAAAGCAAGTGCTGCAGGCCCAGTCGCTAATGTGGTAGCAGGAATGTGCAGTTGGTCACCTAAAGCTCATGGGTGTAGAAAGCAGAAATGTTGGACTGGAAGTAGAGCAGGGCTAAGAACCATAAGATGCACTTCTTCAAACTAGACACCATTTCTGGAAGGTTCCACAACCTCCAGACAGCATGTCACACTCATTCCATAACACCAGGCTTTCCTGCAGAGCATGTGGTGAGTGAGACCCATGCTTGTACTGTAGATTTGGGAGTGTGGCTTTTCTCAGTTATATCAAAATCCTGAGTAGGCTCATGAGAGGCAAAAGTGAGCAAAGGCACATTGGACCATGTGGATGATTCTAGCCCACAGCACATGCTCCCTGTTTGCAAGACATCACTTCTGCTATAAAACCTCCCCAGCCAACATCCCTCCTCAGGTCATAAAAGGCGGTCACTGGGGCCCACAGTTTTCCCAGGTCTGACACTTTTATCTCAATGCCTATCCCTATATAGAGAGGCTATTCCCTATATACCAAGCCCTCTGTCACCTGAAGCCATCCAGAAGTTTCCATCTCTGGCCATGTGGCCCCATCACCCATGGCAGCAGGAGTGTGTGTGAGTGGAGTGTTCACGACATGGAGGGCAGGAGGCAGAATGGAGGAAGAGATACCTGAAGTGAGTTTCTCCCCCAAATCGGGCCATACCTTGTACAGCTCCACTGTGGCTCAACAGACTCTGAAATCTGAACTTGCCAACAAATTCAGCCATGAATTAGGTCAGAGTGCCCATAATTTAATGGGCTTTGGAAACACCCTCACCTCACAGGTTCACCTAAGCATGCGTTTTGACAGTCTCCTGGGCATCTCTCAATCCAGTCAAGAGATGAATCACTGTAACAGGCAGCTGACTGGACTTTTGTTGGTCGTTTGAAAGAGAAGTTGAGTGTGGCTCACCAGACAGTCAAAGACCCAGCTTCCAGTCATGACACATCCCAACCACAAGGGGAAATGACTCTGTGATTATTTCTATGTGGATGCGCTGAGCTGGCAACTGTGGGTCCCAAATCCCAAAGCTCCTCTCTTGCCTGCACAGACCCTCACACAGACCCACCCAGTCAACCTCTCCCATAGACTCATTTTTATTTTTTTATTATAGAGAAAAAGACAGAGGGGGGGGGCAGAGAGAGAGATAAGTACTTCCAAGCCCAGTCTTCTGCCCAACCTACCACAGACTCTAAAATATCCGTATAGGTGGTCACCTGCCCAAAACCTCAGAATGAAGGCCAGGAATGTTGCCTCCATCTCTCCTGATGATTTCTTCAGTTTTATTAATGGTCCAGGACAAAGGCTTGGAGGGGGCAGTGTCTGAAGCCACAAAATCCTTCAATAAGGCCCCATATAAGGAGGCCTTTATGACCTGTTCCCCTGAATCTGTCTGGGGCCACTTGGATAAAGAATTTCCCCATAGGAAATACTCCTGGCCAAGATTCCTCAGAGGAAGCAGACACATTTCTGCTAAGCACACCGGAGTACGTGCCACCGGAGCAGCCACCCTCCCCAGGCATCTCATTCCTACCTGCCACATTCCTAGATCTGTCTATGGATTTGTGTTTAAGTTGTGGTGGGTTGCAAGGTTTGGGTTGGGGGTGCAGGATGCTCTATGTTTGGTAAGAAGGGAGACAAGCTCCAGTCCTCTAGAAAGAGCCATCTTTCCCTGCATAAGCGGGGGTTTCTAGCAGCTGAGAATTAAGAAAAGTCATTAAGCTAATTAATGCTTGCTGCTGAGGACATAGGCCAGCAAAGACAACACAGTCGTCATTTGACTGAATTGGAGCATGGAGAAGCAGGCATGCGGCCACATCAGGTGCTCAAGGCAAGGGCTCACACAGCGTGTATGCACACGGTGGCACACACACCTTGCAGGATTGATTGTCACTGTTGACTGTTTTAGCATGGTGTGCTGCCTGGAGAAACTTCCATATACAAACAAGAGACATTAGAGAATGTTTACACTGAACAGAGAAGCAGAGGTTCTCCACAGACTCAGCCTCCCATGGCTCAGTTCAAATATGATTTGATTTAAAGAGACTTTGTTTACAAAGGCTACCCTTAAGCCCTCCCGCCTCCTCAGCCACTGAGCTGCCGTCCAGTATACTCCTGGCACTGCCCTGATCTGCTCACTCCTTCAATCAATCTATCCTATGTCAGCCTCAAAACGACCACCTCATATCTCTTTAGCTGAAGTCACTCTCTCTTCACCAGTTCCCAGTGTCCCAGGGCCTTCTAGGACCAGCTCTCCATCTCTGTACCACCCTGGGCACTTGGGGGTACAGTCCAGTCCACTCAGTCCTGGGCATTTTGTTATTTCCCCAGAACATCCTAGAGATAGTGGATGGAACTGTTTCCCAGACAGTTGGTCAACTGGCATTGATTAGAGATCGACTTGCTGAGGGGATAGTGGGGGGGGGTTGGTGGTGTGGGGAAGGATGATAGCCATGGCCCTGCCTAAGAATAGCTCTGGGTTCAAAAGAATAGCTATCATATACTCCAATAGCTGGCGCAGAGGAACTCTTGCGTTGGGGCACAAAGTACCTTTAAGGGTATGGCGGCTAACTGGATACAGTCCAAAGGTAGAAGGGGGTAACCACAACCCCAGAATGTGGCAGCACTCCTGGAAGCCACCATTTCCTTGGGGGTGTACATCACATCTGAACCTCTCTGTACTGACCTCTCTGACAGAGCTCCACGGTAAACCAAGGAGCTCTTCCTTCCACCAGGACAGGGATTCAGACATGCCTTTGTGTCTTCCACTGAGCTCATCCCACAGGAGGGCAGGGTATCCCCAGCAGGATTACAGCCCATGAAAACCTTTTGTAAACTGAGGGAGTACGTGTGTGTGCATGTGTGTTTGTACTTGTTTGTGTGTGTACATATGGGAGCCAGAGGGCAATGCCTGTGTCTTTTCTCCTTTGCTGTCTACAAGGTGCTCACTGATTGGCCAGGCCAGCTCACCAGTGAGTCTCTGGAATTCCCATCTCCACCTCTCAGTACTGGGTGACATGCCACCACAGCTGATTTCTATGAAGGTGTCAGGGATCTGAGCCCGGGTCCTGATGCTTCTCTAGGAAACACTGTATTCACTGAGTCACCTCTCAAAGTTCATTTTTTTTCTAAAGACCAGAATAAGTTCATAAACTTCCAGTTGCAGGAAAATGTGCCAATATATAATATTAAATTGTCTTTATACACATGTCTGATGGCACCAAGGTTTTTAACATGGTTCTGGAACACATGTCCAGTGTAGAGAGAGACTCCATGAGCCCCAGAGCCTAGAAAGCATCTCCCTCCCACCCAGTGTAACTTTTCCCCCTGTAGGACTCACATCCAATTTATTCCCAGCACCAGTCCAAGGTTCTAGGAAGCCAATGGAGCAGGCACCCTGCTGAACGTGCCAGGAAGTGGGAAACCCAAAGGAATCCCTTGGGAAGTGTTACTCTTAAGTCCAGGGATCCCCAGGCCTACCCATGCATATCACCTCCCTCCTCAGAGCAAGCAGACACATTAGGATGCTTGTGGTGGCTGATGGGGGAGTCTCAGGGGACTGTACCTATTCCCTCCCAGGCAGCTGAGGTGGGGCTGGGGGGTCCCACTGGGAACTGCATGGGGTCTAGAAGGCTGCTCTCTTCTTCACCCTCTATCTACAGGCCCTTTGGGTCCAGGCTAGGCTGTGAAGCTACTGCAGATTATTTTCACAATGACCCTGGCTTCTAGGATGGGTATAACAGAAAACATTTACTAACTACTAATTACAGAACATTTATCTCTGCCTTTCAGGGCACAAGCTTTGTCCTACTGGAGTGTTGGCAGGAATCTGGAACCTTCCTCACCATAGTACAGCTGGCCTATGGGGAGAGAATGAAGACTTGGAAGGCTGTGATTGGCCTCAGGACCCAGGGGACCTTCTCCAGGATGTCCAAGCCTCAGAAGGGACCAGAACTTTCTACTACCTTCTAGTCTAGATCCCAGCTCCAGGCCTTTTTCTTTTTCTTTTTTTTTTTTTTTTTTTTTTTTTTTTTACCTGAGAGCATCCCAACCTAACTGATGTCACCTCTTCCACTGTCCCATTACTTCAGACAGACAGCCACTCTCTCCAGCACAAGAATGACCTGCCCACTTCCTGGAGCTTACAAAAATCTCCCATGAGAAGTTCTGCCCCTCAGCTTTGTAGTTTCCTGGCCACACTGGCTCCCTCCTGCTGCTCTGCCCTCAGTCCTTAAAATTCTGATGGTCTCTTCAGCTTTCCAGGCACAGATCCACAAAGCACGTTCCAGGCCCAAGACCTGACCCCAAGATCCTAGAAATCCACTGCATGTCACAAAACCATCTGCCCCCAGATTTTCCCTCTGGGAAACACAGTCTTAAGCCCATATGAATCTGAATCCTGCACTTGATTCCTGGAAGTGAACTTCCTCTTCTTGGAAAGGTCTCTGCCCTGCCCCTCCACTGTCTTTCTGCTTCTGTATTCAAATTCTGTCTGTGATGTTCTGCTGCTCTGTTCGCTGCCCTGTGGTAACCTCTTCCTCTGCTGCTGTGACCTCATTTGTCATCATTTCCATTGGTCCTCAAATCCCACACCTCTCCCTCTCCCCTTCTGGGCCCCACCCCCACCTGACAGTTCCCAGCATTACACCCCGCCTCAGGCTGCCAAGCCCTTCTCCAGCATGAGGACAGATCTTATAGCAGAAGGGTTTAATTGCATGTCAAAATTAAATCTCTTTTGATGAAGAACAATTCAACTACGGCTCTGCCTAATCAAATTAACAAAGTCTTTTTTGATTTTCAATTATCTTCTTCATAGGGACACTTTATCTATGGCACCCAACAGGCCACCACATTCACAATGACAGCCTCCTCTGGATGCGCTGACCAGGCCCCAGCTGCCTGCCCTGGACCAGCTGAAGGTCTACCACAGAGCCTCAGCCTCCGAAACCTGGAGGTGTTACTGCTCTGAGGAGGGGTGGCTGGCAGGTCTGGGGGATATAGTGGGCACAGATCTGTTTATGGGGAGGTGTAGAGAACTGAGCGGGGCTGGAAGCCAGAAAGGGGTCACCACGCTTGGGTCAGGTTAAACGTTTGCAAGCTGCAGAACTCCATCCTCCAAAGCTTTCAAAAGAACCAAAATCCTTAGCTCTGCCCATATACCAGGACACTCCTGCATTCCTACCCTTGCTCTAGGATCCTATTGAATGTCAGCCACTTAGACACCATGACTATCAACACGCACCTCTGTTTTGAGACCAGCAGTATCCAGGAGGAATACCATGCAAAGTATACATACAATGCTGCATCCCCAGAAGCCACACTGAAAAGCAGAGAAGAACCCCATGCCATGGCACATGCTTGTGAGCTCAGCACTCAGGAAGCAGAGGCAGAAGGGCCAAGAGTTCAAGGTCAGCCTGGCCTACAGTGTGAGACCCTCTCAGAAATAACAGAAAGAGAAGAGAATGATGCTAATAAATAATTTCACTTAATCTCATATGTAAAATCAGTATAGACATGGTGGGTGTGATTTCCAACATGCTCTTCTGTTGTGGGATATTTAATCACACTGTGAAACTTCAAGACTGTGTTAACAAAATTAACCTTGGATGGGGAGAGGGGAGTGGATCCAGTGACTAGTTGACAGGAATAGAGAGGATGGAGGGGCCAGGAATGAGTAGGGAGGGACTTAGAGATGTGTGGTCTTTTGGTTTGGGACCCTTTTCTTTCTGGGTTTCCAACTAAAAAAGGTCAGCTGGTTGCTTCTGGGCTTCTCTGATCCAGCAGGTTTTCACTTCAACATCTGACTCCTGAGGCTTCTTTGGTAAATAGAACTATAAAGACTTAGCTAAAACTTACATTTGATGGGTGCAGCAGAGCTGGTGCCCATGGGACTGGAAATCCCACCAGGCTGAGGTCTGAGCTGCTAGGTGCTGACTGCGGGGTTAGGGGTGCAGATAATAGTTAAAATATCGGTAGATTCAGTTGTGGCCACTAAGTGGACAGAGAAACAACACCCTTCTCATCAGAGTCTTGGGAAACCAGTGTGTATTTCCCGTGCACAGGCCTCTTGCTGTACAGGAGCCTCGGCAGTCCCCATGGGGCTTATGGCTGCTACAGTGAGTGGTGTCTTCCAGGCTAAGAGTGTGTGCTGGAGATCAAGAGGAGTGTCTGTGGCTTCCGGTCCCATTGGCTGTCACAGGCTTGGGATGTCTGTGACATGAATAAATAGGAGGTATTATGAGAAATGGCTGTCAGAAGTAGGTGTGGGGTGGGAAGCAGGACTGCCCTTTGAAGACTTCTAAACTCTCGGGCCTCCTGGCAACCAGAAGTCCCTCCGTCCCAGGCAGGTCTGTCTCACTGACTTCCTGTCTAGATGTCTCCATATTTTACTTTTCCTTTCCTAGACTTCTCAGCCTCCAGGAGGGGTGATTTAAAAAGCACCAGGGAAGGAAAGTGACCCTAAAGAGGGCCCACAGGGGCCCCACGGAAGGAAACAAACTGGGCTTTGCTATGATTGCTAAACATACATAAAACGTCTCCAAGGACTTGTCTCCTCTTCTATTTTCTTTCTTTTTTGTAGCCTTGAAGGTTGAACCCAGGGCTCTGGACATGATGGGCAAGCACCCTACCTCTGAGTTTTCCCCGGACTCACAAGTCACTGCTTTTCTCTGTGTCCTGCTTGGACTCTGTCAAGCAGTGTGTGAATTAACAGCCACCAACACATGCACCCAAAGAGACCCAGCAAGATTCTGGAAGGATTCCGTTCACATACAATAAAATCAACAAAACCAGAGATCTACAGTTTTTCAACACAAGTCCGTGGGTCACTTGTCCACACCTGGCTACATCTGGCTGCACCAACTTTGTTTCTTTAAAGCTGTATGCTACCAGAAGCTGGAGCAAATGCTGGACAGCTTGCCCACAGACACCCATTGCATATGGAAACCAGTCACTCAGATGACAAGCCTTCTCTTATGTCCTGGTGACCGACACCTAGAGAACACAGCCTTTCTGTGTGTACTCCTCATACACACGCTGTGACAACACACCACCACTAAGGCAGCTTATAAAAGACAGTGTCTAATAGGGCCTAGGGCTTCAGAGGGCTAAGGTCTATGATGGCAAAGCAAAGGTAGGAATGACAGTGAGAACAGAAACAAGCAGGAGACAGAAAGCATATTGGGAGTGATTTGAGTCTTTTGAGAAACCTAAAAATCTAACCCCAGTGAAAACCTCCTCCAACAAGGCCACACCTTTCTAATCCTTCCCAAACAGTTCCACTAACTGAGGAGCAAATAGTCAAGCATAAGCTTCTCTGAAGGCCATTTTATTCAAACAAACACACTATATTTTGCTGATTGATGTCATTAAGACACAGAGAATTGGTCTTTCCCAGGAGCACACACGGGTCAGCTGGCACTCACGTCTTCCTCTGCTTTCCAGTTGCCTACAGCAGGAACCCGGGCTAGGCCAACATAAGCAAATGCTCCTGCTATAGCTCCTCATGCTTGCTTTGCTGACCTTCCTTGCAAAAGGTTGTCAGACCCTTTATCCTGGTGGTTTATGGCAGATCCATCCTTCAGATCCATCCTTCCTGGGTACCCCTAGACATCTGGAAACCCCATGTTGCTGGAACATTCCCCGGTGACATCAGGAGACCAGTATAAAGTCTTCACCATGAAGCTAAGCTCACACTGAAGGTGGCTGATCTGAGGGGCAGGGGAAGCCAGGGTGGTTGAGGAAGGCTTTACCATCCGGGCTGTGGTGTACATTTCTGAATCTCTCAGTTGTTTCTCATGTTCTCACAGGGTCACACTTAGTGTGGAGTCAACACCATGTTCTTCAGCAGATCCCAGGCTGCCCCACCTGCTCACTGTCAGCCAGGGAGCAGGTGTATCTTACCACGATGGTGGCATTAAGTCCTGGAGTTCTGAGAGGCCAGTCTTCTTTCCCATCCACTTTCCCACCAAAGCCTTGGTTTCCCAGCTGAGAGAGCTGATGTCCAGAAAGCCTAAGACAGCCACAGCATAGAGGTGCCATTCCCTGCCCCTCAGCCACCACAGCACCAGCTGAAAGCATCCCTCAGCACATACGACTGATCAAAGGTTAAGGCACTTTCTCCCCCTCCCAGCATCCAACCTTGGGCTTTTCTGACAAAGAATTGGTTGGTGCTGATTAAATTTCATTGGTGAGCGGGGTCAGTAGATAAAGACACTGTCACTAAGCTGATGACCTGTGTTTGACCCTCAGATCCCACATGACGGAGGAAGAGAACCTACTCCTGCAGGCTGTCCCTGACCTCCATGTGTGTTCCACGGCATGTGCACCCACAAAAGAAACACATCTCCTTAGGGGGACCCTTCTCCAGGTGGCTGGCTCCCTTTCCCCTGAAAGGCATTTCTTGAGGGGCCTAGAATAGCAACCCAGAGATTATGGAGACTTTCCATGGGCATCTAGCAGAAAAACACAATTGTATGTTTAGAATCAAAACCATGAAAATCATCAAGGGCAAGGGCCAGTCACCTATGAGTGCCATAGACCCAGGGGCTCAGCCCTAACTATGTCTCTCTCCCCAAGGGACATCCAGGCTGCTCCAGGTCTCGCCCTGAGTCCCAGGGGACAGAGGCTAGTTTATGAGTCAGTCATAAACCTCTTGCTTCAGCGGTGTGGCTTCCTCCTTACGTGGAGAGTTAGGAGAGTCAAGGGGGACATGAAGGGGACAGGGTGAGCACCTCCCACATAGCTGCTGGGATGCAGCAGGGGTCCACACCAGAGTGGGACACAGGTATTAGAGTGAGCCCTCTCACAGTCACACTTAACTCTCAGGGCAAAGCAGGGCATAGCAGCTTCCGCCAACAAGGACGGCCACCCAGTGGCCCATAGATGGGGTTTTAGAGAAGTCCTGTGGTCAGGGAGAGGAGGGAGGCAGGCCTCACAGGAACAATGGGGAACAGAGAGGGTCTTTGCATTGTGGAGCATCTTTGCATGGGGATTCTAGGCTAGAGAAGTGACAGGAACGACCCTCCCAGGTGGTGACCTGCCTTAGCGGTACTAGTGGGGGCTGTGGACAGCAGCACATCCACTCACTAGAGATACATTTTGTTTGTTCTAAGTGAACTTCTCTGCTTGAAGCAGTGTGGTCACCCAGCCAGATTTAGCTCCAGAGATTGTTCATGAAGGAAGACCACACAAGGTGCTAGCAGGTTGATCTGTGTGACCCCACATTTCGCTTCTGCCCTCGGAGCCTGTGCAAAAGAACTGAAGGAGCAGGCTCTGTGCAAATCCTCCTCTGCCTGTCCCAGGACGAAAAGGACTGCAGCTAATCAGGGACCAGGTCCAGCATGATACATTCTACATCAGCTCAGTAAAGCTAGGGATCAGCTCTGTACACCTCGCTTCAGGAAGAGACTTCTGGCGGACGGCACTGTCAGCCATGAGTGCTAACACAACACTCAGTAACCTTGGGTCAGAGTTTCATGGGGTCATTCGTCTCTTCTCATCCTAGAACAATGGCCACGGGCCTTTCTGGGCATGTCTGGGGGTGGAATAGGAGCTCTGCACAGAGCAGAAGCTATGCTGCAGTTATTCCTCAGCCTCAGTCTCCGGCATCACAAGGGAAAGAACAAGTCCACAGCATACTCCAGCACATTGTAGGGTCCCTTCCCCGCTAGGGGAGTCTTGGACTAGGACCAACACCTTCAGACTTTTGCATACTCCTCAAGGGCAGGGATGCCAGTCTACCTGGTGCTCATGGTACAGACAGCAATAGCTTGCCCCAAATGGAGAACATGTGGGTAAGTAACGGTACAGAACTGAGAAGGAAGCTATCCTGAGCCCTATGGAGGCAGGATTAATAACAGTGCCTGGCACTCAGTGGGCCAAACCAGAGCACGCAGCAGAAAGGGGGTACACATAACGTGCCAGGGCCCATATCCACAACAGCCCTTCAGCAGCTGGGTCTGGCATGCAGGAAGAGAGGGGGTTCAAGCCTTCTGGGAGAGGAGAGATCGTCAATAAGCCTCAGCCAGGGCAGGTGGGGCCATGGGAAGCAGACCTGTGAGCGGTGGCCATCTTCCCACATACTTGTCTGGAAGCGTAGTGGGCCGCACTGTGCCCACATCGCACTGAGGTGTTCCATGGATGCTCTCTGTCAGCTAACCCTCTAGGTATGCTCTGTCATTCTTTGCCACTGACAAGAAGCAAAGCTGTTAGTCTGGTCAACAGCCAGAGAGTCAGAGCTGGTCCAAAATGGGTCTGTACAAAGTTGGAGTCCCATGATGCTCCCAGATGAATGACAGGCACCATAGCTGGGACTCAAGAGAGAAAGGACCCGGGTGTGTGTCCTCCACAAGCTCCTTACAGAGAAACCCTGAGCCCTCACCAGGGTCCAGACAACACTCCCGTTCTGTCCCTATCATAGTTTACTGCTGTTCTAGGTCTGGCCACCCTCTCCCCTCAGGTGTCCCCAGTTCTCTTTTTGTGGGAAGGCAGAGTTCTCATCTCTACCAACCCTGGAAGGTGACTGTACTGCCTCTCTGCCCCGGTATCCGCCAGGGACATGGCACAAGCGTGTGTCTTAACTGTCATCTGCTTGGAAACCAAGAACATTACAGACAGCAGGTGGGCTGGGGGAAGAGTGGACAGGAGGAGGGTGGGCAGGTGGTGGGGTGGACAGGTGGTGGGGTGGGCAGG